>CAUYTI010096357.1:0-14223 GCA_963575145.1 Galago senegalensis | reverse complement strand
ATATCTTTGTTGTAATGCGATTTTTGGTCCTCTGGGAATATACCCAACAAAGGAATTGCAGGGTCAAATGGCAGGTCTATTTTTAGTTCTCTAAGTGTTCTCCAGATGTCTTTCCAAAAGGAACGTATTAGTTTACATTCCTGCCAGCAGTGTAGGAGTGTTCCCTTTTCTCCACATCCACGCCAGCATCTCTGGTTTTGGGATTTTGTGATATGGGCTAATCTCACTGGAGTTAAATGGTACCTCAGAGTAGTTTTGATTTAAAAATATGGAACGCTTCACGAATTTGCGTGTCATCCTTGCGCAGGGGCCATGCTAATCTTCTCTGTATCGTTCCAATTTTAGTATATGTGCTGCCGAAGCAAGCACTGACTCATGGTTTTTATGAGGTCACTATGGAAATACACAAGTGCTAAAAGGAAGTAGCTTTATTATGATGTTCATTAATAAGAGCAGCCTGTTAAAATCTCAGTCTATAAAGTCAGGCAGGCATGAAAATAGAACTGAATTTTTTTTCTCTAAACTCAGTTTTATTTTGAGCTCCTGTTATTAGATCCCTCAGAAACACCCTAAAGTGAAGATTCATGTAAAAGTTACTTATAGGGAGTGGGCTCTAGGAAAATCTGATCAAGGAGCAGACAGTGAGACTCCAAGGGAAGAAGTCAACCAAGGGCTCCAGGAGGAACATTCGGTCAGTCCCGCAGCGAGCTGGGGCCAGTGATGATCACACCCAGAGGTTTCCAGATCAGGGACATAGGAGCTGGGATATTTGCATCTCCCTTCCCAGAACCCATCAGGCATTAGCTGAGGGCTGTCCTGGGTCATGTGAGTATACAAGTGCTTTGGATTCTATACATGGGCAAGCCAAGGGGCACAAAGAAATGCAGGTGCTGGCCACACGCAGCAAGGATCATGGGGAACCCGCCCATGACTGGTGTGGTCCCCATCCTGCCTCAGAGCAGAAATCTAGTCTGGGTACCACCGGGGTTCCCCAGAGAGCATACTCACTACAAAAGCTCGGCGCCATTATAAACATTGGATGCTTCCTTTCTAGTCTGTTGACTGGCAACAGCTGCAATGTCTTGACCTGTCTACCCTTCAGGCATCTCCCCATCTAAGTCACTCCTGAATGAGTCTGTATTTCTGGCCAAACCATCCTTTCAGGCCTCCAGCCCAGCCTGTGGGAGTCTTGCTGCTGCTGTCACACCATTCTGGGATCTAGGAAAGTCCATTTTCAGGACCCACTTGGGCACCTGGATGACTCTTCTGCTACACAGGAGTCAGATGTAGCACGTGCTGGGTGCTAAGAACTCCCAGGCTTTCCCAGCCACCCTGCCCAGGCACATCCAAGGGCGGGGCTGGTGCAGCTCCTGCTGCTCCCAGACACCCCAACTTCCCCAGGGTCTTGTGTCATTTCTCCCCAATCAGCCTGGGAGTAGAATGGATGAGGAGTCTGGGGCTTCTCGGGCTCTGAACTCACTGATTCTCCTCTTTGCTAAATAGAATATCTTGTCCTGATTAAACATTCTTCCAAATGTTTTATCAGCAGCCCAAGAGTGCCCCCCCAAACTTTAGTGTGCACCAGAATCACCCAGGGAACTAAATAAAACCGCAGCTTTACACAAGTCAAATGTCCAGAGATTCTGATATAAGGGAGAGACCTCAAGACCCACGAGCCAGGGGCTCGACTACTTTGCTATGCCCACCCTTCTGTGTCAGCTCTGGTTGGGGCAAAGATGGCTTGCCAGCCAGCCGCTGCCAAATTAGGGGCTGAGGATGAGCTAGAAGGAAATGTGGTGGGGAAAATTACTTCAGTTAATATTCCAGAACATTATGCTGCTTCTCAAGGCTTTCTTCTAATGTGTGAAGCTCTTTTTAAAAATTGTTGTAAACTCTGATTAAACCATCTCCAAGCGCCCTCCTTGTTTATGTTCCCATGTCCTTATTATGTGTGCACAGATACACTAGTGTGGATTGTTCTTCCCCTCTTGTAGCAGCCTCTCTGCCAATTCCTCCCCGCTGTATTGTTATTTCTTTATGAAAAAGACGGGGATAGACAGAGATGCACTTGGCTATGAACTGTTCCTAAAATTTGTATGAAAAGGTTGCTGTGTAAGAGACCACTTGCAGAGCTAGGCTCAAGGACCTGCCAGCGATCAAGGTGAGAGGATTGCCTGAGGCCAGGAGTTCAAGAGCAACATAGCAAGACCTCATGTCTACAATAAATAAAAAAAGTAGCCAGGCATGGTGGCCCACGCCTGTAGCTCCAGCTACTCAGGAGGCTGAGGCAGGAGGATCTCTTGAGCCCAGGAGTTTGAGGTTGCTCTAAGCCATGATCATGCCACTGCACTCCAGCCTGGGTGACCAAGGGAAAGCTGCTCTCTACAATAAGAAGAGTAAACTAAAAGAGAGCACTTGCTTTGGGGGAAGGGAGGTGGCAGAGCACTGGGGTGCAGAATGTGAATTCCTGTCTCTACTTTTTAGCTGTGTGATATCTCAGGCAAGTTAATTTCTCTGAGTCTTAGTTTCTTAAATGGGAAACTGGAGAAATCATACCTACCACAGAGGGGGCCTGTGAGGACTGGAGGAGCAAACCTACGAAGGTGCTTAGCACAGGAAAGTGCAGCTATTACCAGCATCCATAATGACAGGTGTTTGAAGTGTGGAGGGCGTCTCAGCCTGGGGTTTATCCTGGAAGTTTTCCATTTGATTCCCACTACTGTTTCTTTTTGTTTCCATTTAGCTGCAGAGGGGAGAGGGAAGGATTCCAGTGAGTTTGAGAAAGAAGCAGGGGAAGGGGGAGGCTTGAAAAATGTCAGTCATGGGTGGCTAGTGAGGAAGAGGGTTCTAAGCTTTTCTAGAGAATTTCCACTTCCCATGAGACCAAAAATGTCTTTTAGGACCCCATTGGCTATGAGCCGGCTTTGTTAGAAATGACACTTGCCAAGTGCAGTGCATAGGCAAGATGGTGAAGAATATGCTCAGGTGATTTCTAATTTTATGTCTTAAAGGAATTCCAAACAGGGTTGGGAGAAGCGGAGTGGGGGTGTGTACAGAAACCAGCTGTACAGCGGCTGCCATTTATCAAGGGGCCACTCTGCGCTGAGCATTCTTCTAACAACTTTACACAGACCATCTCATTTCATCCCTGTGGCAGCAACCTATTGAGCTGGGTACTACATTTTGACTCCATCTTGGAGAATCAGGGGTGGCAACCAACTCACCCAACTGCCTGTCACTATTTGGTGCTGGAGCCAGGATTTGACCCAGTTCTGGCTCCAGATCCCACGTCCTCCTCACTGCTTCTGTAATGCCTTTCATCAAGAGAGGAACAGCCCTTCCTCCAAACAACCCTTTCAAGCAAAAGTCTTAATTTTTCTGAGAAGGTGATGAAAGGTTTCATCCTATCCTCTAAAAGCAAACAAAATGTCCTTGACTACTAAAGCTGGGCTAGTCAGGAATGCCCAGTTCAAGGTCAATTCCTTATAGCTCAGATATCTATTTTTTAAAATTTTGAAGTAATTTAAGAATACACATTATTGGATTACATTGTTTTCATTTGTTAGGTAGAGAATAACTCAGATATCTGTCTTGAGCTATTGTCCTCACCTTAAAATCCCAGGGGGCATTTAGGACACAAATGGGTGACACCATAGCTCAGTGAGTGGGGTGCCAGCCACGTACACCAAGACTGGTGGGTTCAAACCCAGCCTGGGCCTGCTAAACAACAATGACAACTACAACCAAAAACAACTGGGTATTGTGGCAGGTGCCTGTAGTCCCAGCTACTTGGGAGGCTGAGGCAAGAGAATCACTTAAGCCCAAGAGTTTGAGGTTGCTGTGAGCTGTGATGCCACAGCACTCTACCTAGGGCAACAGCTTGAGTCAATAATAATAATAATACATAAAATAAGTAAATGAACCAAACATATGAGTAAGTATTAACATAGGATCTTGGGCGGTGCCTGTGGCTCAGAGGGGTAGGGCACCGGCTCCATATGCCAGAGGTGGCAGGTTTAAACTTAGCCCTGACCAAAAACTGCCAAAAAAAAAAAAAAAAAAGAAAGAAAGAAAAAGAAAAAGAAAAAGTATTAGTATAGGATCATGCATCTGCTCGCTGGGATTACTTTGTGGTGACCTTGGCTTGGTGCTTCTACGCAGCTAAGCTTCAATTTCCTTAATTTTAAAATTAGATGGTCACAGTACCTACTGCTAGGATTTTGTGAGGATTTAATGAGATGTGATCTGCAAAGCTTTCACAGCAGGGCCTGGCACACCCTCAGCTTTTCACTAAGTATTTGCTGTGATATTATTATTATGAACCCGTAAACAATAGCCCTTTCCGCTTTCTCCGCTGTTCATCACATTTTTTGGAGTATGTATCTTGCCTCTTCAACAAGGCTATGAGCAAGCTGTTGAGGGCGGCCAGACTGCGTGGGATCGGATCCCAAATTTCTCTCTCTTCAGCTGTGTGCCTTCGGAAAGTCCTTTCACTTTTCTGAGCCACACCTGTAAAATGGGAATAATAACAATACCTATCCTGCAATGGGTTAGCACATGCTATAGCAGTACCTGGAACATAGTAAGGGCTCAATAAATGTTAGCTATTATTGTTGCTGCCGTAGTTACTGGTATCATTATCAGTAAATCTATCCCACGGAGGGCTGAGCACACAGATGGAGTCAGTAAATGCTGGTTGGTTAACAGGTACCCCTTTCTGGTGCAGATGATTAATTACACCACCACCAACAGATTTCCTTTTACCTGCGAGAAGCATGGTAATACATAAAGTAGCCAATCCCACATCTACCCCAGCTGATCCAAGAACAAGAATGTGGGCTGGAAACAGACACTGAAATATGATGCTGCGGACCCAATAAAATTGTCAGCTGGGCTGCTCTGAGCAAGCACCTGATTAAGCGAATCTAACTGCTGCTGTAGGTTACTCCTTGGCACCATTGATGTGCTGGGAATCGATCGTCTGAGCTGGGAGCGGAGGCGGTGTGGGGAGGTGAGGGTGTCCAGGCAGGTCTCCGCTGGCAGAAACGAATTAATTATGTCTCTGGGTCTGCCTGGCAGGAGGACCATAAATCATGGTGGTAATCAATGGTTTAGGGGGGTAGACAACCCTGCGATGGACGTGAGGGCTCCCAAGCAGGCAGAGGGACCTGGATTCCAGCAGGGCTATATTGCAAAAGGGCAGGCAGCTCCTAACCTGGCTCTCTGTTCTTCCCAGCTGTGTGGTGGTGGGCAAGTGGCTTAACCTTTCAGGGACCATTTTCTCATCTGCAAAACGGGGCTATTAATACCTCATAGGGCTTCTGGGGAGATTAATTGAGATGTAGACCACCTACCACTTGGAAACTGCGTGTGTCTACTGATCAGTGGCAATGCAGCAGGTCCCAGTGAAGATGGGCTATGAGCATGAAGGTCCACACTGTATTTCGAAGAGTTCGTGGGATAAGAGGAATATCAGATAATTCATTCCCACTTTTTCACGTTGATGGAATGTTGGAATACCAGTTAGGATATACAGAGTTAAATAAAATATATTATTCAAATGAATTTTACCTATTTATTCTTTTTAATATGGATACTAGCAAAAATAAATAAAATATCACAGTAACTTTTTATAAAAATCATATGTTGAAATGATAATATTTGGGACAGATCAAGTTAAGTAAAAGTTATTATTAAAATTAATTTTACCTGTTTCTTTCTTTTTTATGTGGCTACAAAAAAATGTAAAATTATGTGACCCATTACATTCTGATCGAATGGAGCTGGTCAAGTTGTTTTGCTTCGTGGATTTTGAGGAACAGCTGTGCTGGCCTTGGATAAATCACTTCTTCCCTGAACCTCAGTTTCCTCACCTGTCAAAAATAGAGAGTAATCCTAGTTAACATTTATTGGGCCTTTATCATATGCCGGGTACTTTTCTGAGCATGTTACATGTGTTAGCTTATTTACTCCCCAGAAAAATTCTACAAAGTAGGCATTAACCCATGTCACAGATGAGAAAACTGAGGTTCTAAATAGCAAAGCCCTTACCAAAGCTGTGCCACCAGTAAGAAGGAATAGTTCAGATTTGACTCTAGTTCTACCTCACTCCAAAGCCTATTTCTTCATTGATGCTCTATGTTGTTCTTATTCACTTAATTTTAGGGCCTCAATTATATCAGGACACATAGGCAAGTAGGTATTAAATATTTGCATGCTCAGGTAAAATTTTTTATTTAGTTTGTTGAGACCCAAATGCCATGTGATAATGCCTTCCAAGGGCTGGATCACATCTCACTGGGTGACATTACGTCCTTTCTCATTTAGCCACCGATACAGCCAAATACTGAGAAGCCAGTGGCCCATGTGAGTGGTCTGAGTAGACGCCATCTCCTATGGAGCTGAAGTCTATTCGCTGGAGGGGTGGCCGCAGGAGGGGTGTCTATTTTAATCTCAAAGCCAACTCCCAACCTCCTCCTACTCACTGCCTACCTGACATTTGCACAGCTTTCTGAAATTGTTGCTTTTATTCCTGAAAACCCTACTTCCAGATAATAGGCTACTTTACTTACCCTTTCTCATTGAGAAAGGGTGCACATATCTATGGGTATATGTGGAATAATTGCATTATATTATATGAATTGGGGTTTCAAAGGCATGGGAAGAAGTGTGGGTGAAGGGCAGTCTAGGGGGAGACGTAATGGGCATGTGTGTGCTCATGCCTGTGCGTGTGTGCCCCGTATCCTTTCTTTCCTTATTCTGGGAACAATAATATACAACGTCTCACACACAACCATACAATATCTATCTATCTATCTATCTTTAAGAAATGGGGTCTTTCCCAGTCACCCAGGCTGGAGTGCAGTGGCACAATAACAGCAACCTCAAATCCCTGGGCTCAAGTGACCCTCCTGCTGGTATTATAGGTACCTGCCACCACGCCTGGCTATTTATATTTTATTTTTTGTAGTGATGGGGTCTTGCCCAGGCTGGTCTCTGTCCTCCCAGCTCAATCTTTCTTCCTACCTTGGCCTCCCAAAGCACTGGGATTATAGGCATGAACCACCACGCCTGGTCTGATATTGCCTTCTTGTTAAGGGAACTGTCCTTCCATCCCCCTGGGTCGCATCATCGGGGCTGCCAAAAGCAGACTCCCATCCCTCTGATTGCTGGGGTAACTGTGTGACCCAGGCCAGGCCAACCAGAGTCTCTTCCTTGGGATTTTGAATCTTAAGTAGATACACACAGGGACAAAATATTTGTCCTTCTGAACAGCCCACCTTGCTGCTGCTGAGGCCCTGGCACTGCCCTGGCTACTGCCCTTTCTAAACGCCGATGTTTAGTCCATATTTCAATTCTGTGAGCTCCCCAGTAAATTTCCAATTTATTCTCCCCTGGCTTTTCAGTTAGACTTGCTTTGTGTGTGTTTTTTTTTCACTGAAAGAATTCAAAATGATACAGAGCTGGCTGCCAACCAGGAGGAAGGACCCCATGCCTCTGGAATGTCTGCTTTAAGAAGGATTTTTTTTGGAGGCAGGGAGTGCAGTGGGAAGAAGTCTTCGTATAATGCCAGCTCAGCAGTGGCCTGAGAATCCCAGAGTCCTCCTCAAGATGTCTGCCAATTCTCAGAGGGATTCATGTTTCCGTGGTTCTTGCTGCCACACTTGGTAGCCCCACATCATTCCAGACGTGAAACTCAGCTTCTTGTTTGAATACCATTTGAAAAAAATATATATATAGAAAGATATCCAGTTATGTGACTCATTTTCAAAGTGAGGAGAATTTTCTGCAGATTTCAGAAGGGGGTAGAAGACAGAGGAGGGGTTAACATTGTTTTAATGAGAACTTTAGAATGGAACATTAGGCATCATGCTTTTTCAAATGTCTCCTGTTCAGCACCTTTTGGGGTCAGTGGTAGTAAGGGCGTGATTCAAACCACTTTCCCTCACCAGCTCCAGCCTTGCTAGTAGTTTTGGGGGGGGGTTGTCCCTCCTCTCTTTCTAATCTCCCTCCCCCACCCTCCATCCTGAAAGAACACATAAATTATTCTCTTTGTCTCATACAGAACCAACTCCAACTTTTCTCTATAACCTGTAGGAGATTTGGCACCTAGGCCTTTGGATCTTACCTTCTCTTCCCAACTTCTAAGATTTCAGTAGCCAGTTGGTGGCATAATAATACTTTAACTATCTAGCTGCCGTGATTGTTTTTAGATATGACCACAGGTCAGCACGTTAACTTTTACCTTAGCCTCTCCCTATGACTCTCCCTGTGACCTTTCAAGGATGCCAGTCCAGGAAGCAGGGATCTGTCTGGAATTCTGTCTGCTGAGAACATGAGAATTGGTGATGTTCAATGTCACTGTGGGGGTAGAAGGGAACAAAAATAAAGAAGAATGGGGCACTTACCCAGTGCCAGTCCCTGAGCCAAGCACTTCACCTGCATTACCCCATTCAGTCTTCATGAGGACCTAAGAGATGGAGTAACAAAATGACCCCTTCTTCCTAGATATGGAAACTGGGTTTGAAGAACCCAGGTGCCTCCGGGCCCATAAGTCCCATGACTTCATCCTCCCAGCAATCTCCCCAGCCTCAGATGAAACAGGACTCTTTCTGTCCCTCCATTCAAGTCCCCACCTCTGGTCCCACGTGGGCTGGATTGCATTTGTTAAGTCCATTTTTGGATCATTTTTACCCTCCAAACAGCTTGGTAACAGTAAGAGCCTAGAGTCCTGCTCTTCATGCTCCAAATTGAATTACATCCATCAGCCCCGGCGCCAGGACTATTGTTCCCAGGGCCTTCCCAGCTTTAATTAGAATATTTTTATTTTCCCTGGGAGAGGGAGGACAGCCAATCTCAGCTTCAGTAACCTTGCCAGGGGCTATAACCTGGAACTGCAGGGCTCAGGGGCCATCAGATGGTGCAGTCAGCAGGAAAGGGGGTACAGGGCTGCGATGCAGGGCTGGCAGGGGAGCCCTCTGCCTTTCCTCACCCTCAGCCTGTTGTAATGTTAAGAATGATGAAGGGACAACCCTGCAGGAAATGCATTTCAAGAGAACATACAAGCATGAAGGAACACACATACACACACACTAGGTGTGAGGCACAGGGGAGTTAATGTATCAGCAGATAAACTGAAGTTCAAGCGCAATAACATGGTCAGGACCTGCATGGATAGGCTGGGAGGCCAGCGTAATGGTTCACCCCACTGGAGGAGAAGAGTAAGTACCACAGTGGTTAGGGTGGGGCTGCCCAGAAGAAATCTGATATAGGCTTCATAGATGATTTTAAATGCTCTCGTAGGCAAAAAAAAAAAAAAAAAAGAGTAGGCCAAGCACAGTGGGAGGCCAAGGAGAGAGGATCATCCAAGTTTGAAACCAGCCCGAGCACCATAGTGAGACTCCATCTCTCCCCAAAATAGAAAAGTTAGCTGGGCGTTGTGGTGGGGGCACCTGTAGCCCAGCTACTCAGGAGGCTGAGGAAGGAGGATCACCTGAGCCCAGCAGTTGGAGGTTGCAGTGAACTAGGCTGATGCCACTACCCTCTAGCTTAAGCAACAGAGTGAGACCCCGTCTTAAAAAAAAAAAAAAAAAAGGAACCAGTGAAATTAATTTTTATAATATCTTTTCTTTGACTCAGCACATCCAAATGTTATCATGTTAACATGTAATAATGAATATGAAAAATTCACTAGTAAGATCTTCCAAATGAAGGCTTCAGGGTCTGTTATGTATTTCACTTTTTTTTTTTTAATTTCTGTGATTTTTTTTTTTTTTTTTTTTTTGGCCAGTGCTGGGTTTGAACCTGCCACCTCCGGCATATGGGGCCAGTGCCCTACCCTTTAGAGCCACAGGCACCGCCCTGTATTTCACATTTAACAGCACATCTCAATTCAGACTGGGCCGTTTCCGTGCTCAATGGCCCATGTGATGGGTGGCTGCTCCTTGGGGTTGGTAAAGGGTTGGGGTGTCCATCTCAGCAGACACTGGTGCTCTGGACTCAAACCTTACCCTGGAGTTGCTGAACAGCGCTATCTTGGACAAGTTACACATCTCTCTTCCTCCCTCACTTCCTTCATGGGATATGCAGTAATAGTGCCACCCAACTCAG
The DNA here is from genome assembly GCA_963575145.1 of Galago senegalensis. Lineage (NCBI taxonomy): Eukaryota > Metazoa > Chordata > Mammalia > Primates > Galagidae > Galago > Galago senegalensis. Next base: position 4,113 of record CAUYTI010096357.1, on the reverse strand, counting down.
CCACCGTGAGGTTCAAGTGAAGTGATTGAGTGCAAACCCTTTAGCAGTGTACCTACCCCTGGTAGATCCTCATGGTTTAGAAATTTGGGGATGAGGAACCACCCTTGGGGTCACATGTGGCCTTCTGGATCCTTGTGAATGGCCTTTTGACTAAATCCCAATTTCACAGAATTTTACTGAATCCCTTTTTTTTTTTGAGACAGAGTCTCACTATGGTGCCCTTGGTAGAGTGCTGTGGTGTCACAGCTCACAGCAACCTCATACTCTTGAGCTTAAGTGATTCTCTTGCCTCACCTCCCAAGTAGCTACAGGCACCCACCACAATGCCCAGCTAATTTTTGTTAGAATTGTCATTGTCGTTGAGCTGGCTTTGTCTGGGTTTGAACACAGCTCCCTTGGTATATATGGCTGGCGCTGAGCCTACTGAATCTTTTTAATAAAGTGATTTGTTCTGTGAAGTTTGGATTTAGTCAAAGGGAAATACTTTGGGATCTGAAGGGCCACATGGGGCCTTGAGGCCACAGGTTCCCCACCGCTACCAGCAAACTGGAAGACACAGAAGGGCTGACTCCCACTGTCCACAGGATGAAATCTTACAATGGCTGAGTAAGGCCTTTGTAATCTGGCCCTTTTCACCTTGTTAACTATGTGGCAGATTCTAGACCCAGCTGAACTAGATTTCACTCTTGTCTCTGTCATTTACTAGCTGTGTGATTTTGGGAAGGTTACTTTCCCTCTCTGAGCATCAATTTCATCATCTGTAAAATGGGGACATTCTACTGCATAGGGCCCTTAGGAAGATGTAATGAGTTAATATATGAAGAGTGCTTGGCACAGAGTAAGTTGTGTATAAGTGATAGCTGCTTTTATTATTTTTATTAGTGGCATTTTTCATCACTTCCTATCCCCACTCCAAGCTCCAAGAGAAGGATTATTTTGCTATCAGCCCCTTCCCCAGAGAGACCACATTTTCTCTTTCCACACTGTGGGTGTCTGCCCAACCAATTCCTTATTCCTGCTTAACATTCCTTCCTGTCATATTCCTCCCCAATTTTGCTGCCCCTTCCTCTAGGAGATCTGGACCCAGATCCCTCCATGGAACACCCACTGTCCCTGCTCCCACATCCCTGTGTGGCCATAAGATGTCTTCTTGTCTCTGCTCCCAGGCAAATGCTTCATCAGAGCATGACTGTGTCCATCCTTACCCTGACCCTAGCACAGGGAGAACACTTAGAAACACCCATGACCTGTACACTCTTCCTAATCTCGCAAAAGAGGCCATGCCCACCCTTACCTTACAGCAGTTCATATTGGCTGCTGGATGACGACACAGCTCAGCCTTTGTCTGTCTGTGTAACAGGGTGAGTCACTTCAGCTCTCTATGTATTCTTTTCCCTAGTACTCTATTAAGGCATAATTTACAGATAGCAAAATGTACACATCTTATGTCCACAGCTCAATTAATTTGGCACAATTACCCTTGGAGGTATCACCAGATTGACTTACAGAAGACCATTCTAGAAGCTTCCCTCGTACCCCTTCTTATTCAGTGTCCTTCCCGCTGGAGGGGAGCACAGTTCTGATTTCTGTCCCATCACGTCACTTTGCCTGTTTTTAAACTTAGCATACGTGGGTCCTACAGGACTTGCTCTTCTGCGTCTGGCTTCTTCCACCGAGCGTGCTTTCCCGGAGATTCAGCTGTGCTGTTGTGTATAGCAGTCGTTCATTCCTTTTAATAGCTGAGAGTATTTTGCTGTATGGATGCTTAACTTTTTTTTTTTAGACAGATTCTCACTTTGTCACCCTTGATAGAGTGCCATGGTATCATAGCTGACAGCAACCTCAAACTCTTGGGCTCAAGTGATCCTTTTCCCTCAGCCTCCTGAGTAGCTGGGACTACAGGAGCCCGCCCAACACCTGGCTATTTTTTTTCTACATATGGGGTCTTGCTCTTGCTCGGGCTGGTCTTGAACTCCTGAGCTCCAGCAATCCACCCTGCCTTAGCCTCCCAGAGTGTGGATGCAGTTTTTAACCCATCTTCTTGCTTATGGACCCTAGGGTTGTTGGTTGCAGAAGCATTTTTATATATGTATGTTATCATTTCTCTTGAGTAAATACCTCTGAGTAGAATGGCCAGATTGTATGATAAGAACATGTTTCATTTTATTAGAAACTGGCAAATAGACTTCCAAAGCGGTTATACCATTTTACTTTTGGCTTTAAGCCTCTGTTTTCTCTGCTTTAAAATGGGAATAACACCCAGCCCTCTGTCACTGGGGCATTGTGAGGAGATACTGGCATCGCCTGATACTTGCATGTGAGGTGGCTTAGCTATGACTATTGTCACTTATATTTCCTCTCCTAGGGGATGATTTGCACCAGTGGTTAGGGGGAGAAAGAGGCAAAAGTTCAGTCCCGCAGGCACCTGCAGGAAGCTGTCATGGGGTTGTGGGCCCAGCATGTCAACATTGAATGGGGGGAGTTTCACCTTGGAGGTGACCTTCCTCCCCAGTTCTTGCTGAGATTTCATTTTCTCCTTGCTCTTTGAGGCAACTCAAATAACTGTGATTATTTGGACATCCCACATAAGAGAGGGCGGAAGACAAATACCTACACAGAACACTCCCACCACCGGCCTGGAGAGGTACGTCAGGAGTCCTTCCCTGGCTGGTGTAAACCTCCTCCCTGCCAGGTTTAGTTTTAGTTCAGATTCGGACATTGGTTGAATTCCTGGCTTTGCCATGTACTATCTGAGCCACTTTTAACAAGTCATTTCTCCTCTCTGAGCCTCAGTTTCCTCTTATTATTATTAATAGTAGTAGCACTGCAGCTGAGACCACCGTTGTCTTCCTTCCATCCAATAGCCATTCTCTTGTTTCCTTCCCTGACTTTAAATCAGAGTGATGGCAACCTGGAATAAAAACTTTACTTCTAGTACTGCTTGATGCTAGAGGTATTCATGTGACCACATTCTGGCTGGGGGAAAGTAAGCAGAAGTGTCATATGCAAATGCCTGGAAAGACTTTCTTCATCCCTTCCTCCTTCCTGCTGGCTGGAATGTAGTTGTGATGCAGGAGTTCAAGCAACTTGGTTGCACCATGAGGAGAAAGGCACATGCTGAAGATTGCAGAGCCTCAAGAAAGAAGACGCTCAAATCACTGACACAGCCCCATGTCCCAGACCAACTCTTTCAACTTATTTAATGTTAAAGAGAAATAAACTTTTTTCTTCCTTGAGTCACTGCTTTTTTGTTTTTTGTCCCAATCTTAATTGCTCCCTGCTGTGGAGAGAGATTAAATGACCTAATTCCTGTAAAGACTTTAGCACAGTGCCTGGCACATAGTAATCACTCTGTGTCTTCCACACGTTTGTATTATTTTAAAGGCAAGAGCAAACGAGATGGTGAATTGTGCTTGGGGAATCTAATACTTCATTTCTGATTTGATTTAGGCACGAGAAAGAAATTCTGAATGGAGCTGAGTGCTCTGTGAGTGTGTGTGTGTCCCAGGAACTAAACTTTTAAACTATAGATGTGGGGGAGGGTGTTGTTTATTTTCAGGACTTTCATCTGAGTGGACCTGGCCCCATATCCTGAGGTATCTCCTCCGCTTTCAGCATCTGGAACCCCATCTCTGCATCTCTAATTACCGAGTTTGGGGCTAGGGCCCTGAAGCTCTGGGATGTGCTCTTATTCCTCCTCACCAGCACACAGAATACTCCACTGACAAAATTAACCTAGATGATCCTTTATTGCATTTTTAATCTAGGAATTAAGGCTCTGCTAGCTTGGCTCCATAGAAGGCTGGAGAAGGGCAAGGAACTGGCTGGCCCAACTCTGGTTTCTTTTTTTTTTTTTTAGACGGAGCCTCAAGCTATCCCCCTGCGTAGAGTGCCATGGCATCATGCTCACAGCAACCTCCAACTCCTGGGCTCAAGCGAGTCTCCTGCCTCAGCCTCCCAAGTAGCTGGGAATACAGGCGCCCACCACAACGCCCGGCCATTTTTTGGTTGCAGCCATCATTGTTGTTTGGCGGCCCGGGCTGGGGATTTGAACCCGCCACCTTAGGTGTATGTGGCTGGCGCCTTAGCCGCCTGAGCCACAGGTGCCGAGCC
>CAUYTI010096356.1:0-35345 GCA_963575145.1 Galago senegalensis | reverse complement strand
TGGCGGGTTCGAATCCCCAGCCCGGACCCGCCAAACAACAATGATGGCTGCAACCAAAAAATAGCCGGGCGTTGTGGCGGACGCCTGTGGTCCCAGCTACTTGGGAGGCGGAGGCAGGAGACTCACTTGAGCCCAGGAGTTAGAGGTTGCTGTGAGCTGTAATGCCATGGCACTCTACCCAGGGGGACAGCTTGAGGCTCTGTCTCAAAAAAAAAAAAAAAGTAAGGCTTCTCCTGCCTTTCTGCTTCCCTAATCATTATATAACTGAGCTTTGATCTAGAAAAGGTGACTGGTAGAAAGAATAAGTGCTCCTAACAAGTTCAAGGAGCAGCACATGGCTAGACATAAGGGTAGGACCCTTAGCTATGCCTGACATTTAAAATATTTCAGGTTTGTGAACCAAATATTCTCTGTTGCAACTATTCAATTCTTCTTTTATAGTCATTACATAAAAGCCACTGTAGATATTTTTAAGTAGATTAATGGATGTGGCTGTGTTTCAGTAAAATTTTATTTGCTAAAACAGAGAGCAGGCCAGATTTGGCCTATGGGCCACAATTTGCTAAGCCTTATTCTAAAAAACTGTTCTGAGATCTGAACTTGATATAGCTACTTGATTTCCCATTATATTCTTGCCTTGATCTCTTAGTCTCTGAACTTAGTTGATTATGGCATTTTTAAAATCCAAATGCTGCCTTCGTCAAGTAACATGATTTAGTTCTTTATATAAATTTTCATTTTTCTAGACATCCAGATTCCCTGGCAATGACTTCTTGCTCACCTGTACTCACATTATCCATCAGATCATATCTTTTCTTTTGTTACCTATCTATTCTGAGGCCCAAATCTCAGAGCACTGGTCCTTATTTCCAACTTAGAGAAATTCACTGAAAAGAATTCTAGTCTCAGAGGAAGCCTTTCTTATCTCTAAACAGGGCGTGGTTTGACATACCAGAAAGACTACAGGCTTTGAAGTCAGATAAATATAGGCAACTTCATAGTTACTGACTTTCTACCAAAAGGAACTTGGATACATTTCTCTCTGAGACTTGCACTTCAGGCTTTTTCTGAGGGCTAAGTGAGTAATTGTGTGTAATATACCTGGAATATTGTAGGCATTGACCAGTATCTGATGAGGAGGAGGATCTGAAATCATGGTTGCCGTATTTATCTCTTGGAATGATTCTGCTTTAAGTCTTCTCTCTTTCCACTTATTACGCACACAAATGTTAATCATCTTATGATAACTTTCCCCAAATCTGTTTCTTCAACTAAAATACCTAAAATGAATAAAAAGATAAATAAAATAAAATACCAAAAATAGTTTCCAGTTGTGCATATGGGGTCTAATAATCTAATAACCTGAACCCAGGCATGGTGTTACAACTAAACTTGCTCAGTTGGGGTCATCCAGACTAAAACCTTTGAGAAATAGGGCCAACATTGAGCTCAAGCCACATTGGATGAATTTACCTCTTTCACACAAAACATTCTACTAATTTGTACTTAGCATGCACTCATATACTCACATACAATCAACCCAAGTAACAAAAATGATTCAAATGTGGCACATCTATTAGCATCTATATCTATATGTCGGTTTCCCTTTTAATCTAAATAGTACTAAAACTTTACTTAATTATAGAGTGTTTATCACTTCACCCCATGCGAGAGATACTTAGAATGCAATGTTTAAGATTGGACATGGTCTCTAAAGTACCATGGAGGCTAACAGGGAAGTATCAGTAGAGTCCTTTTGGACGCAGAAACTAAGACAGAGTTAGGAGTGCATGAGGTTTATTGGAGGTAGTGCCTCTGAAGGGTAGAATCAGGAGGAAGCAGAGCTGGGCAAGGAAAGCCTTTAGGACAAGAGTATCCAGCCTGTGACCCAGGGGCCACATGTAGCCCAAGATGGCTATCAATGTGGCTCAACATAAAATCGTAAACGTTCTTAAAACATTACAAAAGTTTTTTATTTATTTAATTTTTTAGTGGAACTGGATTGTGCATTTCTTCAATATGAACTTTGTACTGTGTTGCAACGTCACATAAAATAAACATAGATACACTCTATGTTTTTAAAGACTATAATGTGAAAAGGCATTCTATGCAAAAACATGTTGCTACATTTGATGCATAGGAAGGATTGTGTAGTAAGAACAAAATAACAGAATGAAAAGAAGTCTGTCTTACAAAATTTTTTTAAGAAGTTACAACTCACATGGATTCCATTGTAGAAGCTAATTATAAGAGCAAAAAAATTATCAAAACCAGTTATAGATAATTTATTAAGAAATATATGGAAAATATGATATAATTTTCCCTGTAAAAAGCAGAATTCTAAAATCAATTTGTCTCACCAGAGTATAGTCAGTTGCATTGAAGTAATTGGAAAATCTATCAAAAAAGGTTTGGAGAGTGAAGCTGCTAATTTTTTTTTTTGAGACAGAGCCTCAAGCTGTTACCCTGGGTAGAGGGCTGTGGCATCACAGCTCACAGGAACCTCCAACCCCTGCGCTCAAATGAGTCTCCTGCCTCAGCCTCCCAAGTAGCTGGGACCACAGGCGCGCACCACAATGTCTGGCTATTTTTTGGTTGCAACCGTCATTGTTTGGTGGGTCCAGGCTGGATTCGAACCTGCCAGCTAAGGTGTATGTGGCTGGTGCCTTATCTGGTTGAGCCACAGGCGCCGAGCCAAAGCTGCTGATTTTAATTTTCATGGTTTGGTGATGAATGATAACACTGATGTTACAGCTTTTTATTAGAGATATTGATGGCAAATATGTCATGAAGAAATGGCTTAGTGCCATTGAAGGACAGAAATAAACCAAAAGATTTATACAAAAGAGTACAAAATATGTTAAAGTGATTTTCTTTGTCCATTGTCAACATATCTGATAGAGTTACTAATGGTGCTCCAGCAATGGTAGGTAAAAGAGAAGAACTCATAAAAGTAATAGAAGATGATACAATTGCCACCCAAAGCTCATGTTTGATGAAGTATCATTCCATAGTACATTAGGAAAATTTATGTGCAAAATCTTCAAAAATAGATGTCATGCAAATTGTCACCAAGACAGTGGATTTCCTAAGGGCCAAGGGATTGAATCACTGCCAATTGTAGGAAGCACTTAAAGGTATTTATGCTGATTATGGTGACATCATTTACTTTATTGGAAGTAAGATGGCTAAGTCGAGGCCAAATGTTGAAAAGATTTTATGAAATGTGGCATGTTATCATGTTGTTTGTGGCATCAGAAACCAAATTTGTGCTGGAAATTGAGGATGAAAACTGGCTTACAGAATTATCATTTTTAGTGGATTTACTTGCTCATTTAAGTGAGCTAAGCAAGTGTCTTCAATGTGAAAATCAACCTATCACTATAATATTTCAAACCATAACTGTGTTCCAAGTGAAACTGAAATTATGGCAAGCTCAAATTAAGGCAAACAATTTTATGCATTTTGATACTTAGCTAAACAAAGTCCTGTGAATAGAGTGAAAAATATACAGCCTTGTGTTTTGATTTGATATAAGAATTTGAAAACAGATTTCAAGATTTTCAAGTAAACAATCAATATTTTGGTGCATTTGTGACTCCATCATCCATCAATATAAATGTTACCTACCAATTTTCAAATAGAGTGCATAGAGCTGGAATCTGGCATTTCACTTAAAGAAAAATTTGGCCATGTTTCTTTATTGGACTTTTGTATAGATCCTGTCTTTCTAGAGACAAATGTTCCTCACTTCACAATCAACCTTATCCATATCATGGTCTTTTGGCTGCACCTATATTTGTGAGCAACTATTTTCAAGAATGAAGCACATTAAGAGTAAAATTAAATGCATAATACCTGATGAGCACCTTGAGAACTCACTGAGAATTGCAACTACTTCCATCAAATCAGATATCGATGCATTTCTCAAATACATTCTAAAATATCTCAGTAGTTTTATGTTGCTTACTTTTCCCTTTTATTTTTAAAAGTAAAAAATAAAATATCAAAACCCTCCAAGATATTTTATTACTTAGATGTGTACATTTTCTATATTAGTGATTGCAAACTTGAGAACTTTTCAATGATTTTAGAAGACTCTCTGAATGGACTGCTGTATAATTAGGATTATTATGTGAGGAGTTTTTTGATTATCTGTGGTGGCAGTCATCATGAAAATTATACACTGACTTTTTTGTTTGTTTGTTTTAACTCATCGGCTGTTGTTAGTGTTTGTATACTTAATGTGTAGCCCCAGACAACTCTTCTTCCCATGTGGCCCAAAGAAGCCAAAAGGTTGGACATACCTGCTTTAGGTCATGATGCAGGTCTGACAAAATCTGTGCCCCACCCCCAACATATTTGGAAGCCCATAGCAAAGATTGCCTGTAAGAAGAGCCTTGCATTGGGTAGAAGTGACCAGGTTCTCTACTCTTGTAGACCCAGATCACTAGATACTGTCAAGGAAAAACATTGTTTTGGCTTGAGAGCTGAAAGAAACTCTAAAAGAGGAGCAGCGGGAGGCTGTCAGCTCACTGCACTACTTAGCTGAAACCAAGGCAGAAACAATATAGTTCCTGTGACATATGAAATGATAGAAATTTGTATACAGGAAAGGAATTAAATGAATGTATTCATGCTAAGAAAGGTAGCATTGGGCACATTTGAATCTCATTAGATCTCACAAGAGAAACCAAAAAGAAATGATGTATTTCAAGAGACATGTTTCAATGATTAACATTTTTGGAGACAGTATTTCTAAGTTTTCCTGGATTTATGTTTCAATTATTCTCTTTACTTCAAATTTCTGATTCTGTAATCGCAGTTTTATGAATGAGTGGCTGGATGTTTGATTTATACACTACTATCTGTTAAAAAAATAGAAGCTTAGATAATAAATTCATCCAGAATTTTTCAATTGGGAGGCCTATAAATTTGTGTAAGATAGAATAGATAAACCTGTATGTCCTAAAAACATTCCTACACTCAAGTTAATTAGGGAGATATAAAAGATAAACAAAATAGACTTTGATCTTCACTGCAAAATTTCTCAGGGCCTTTAATACACTAGTATACATTTATTCTCAAATGGTTGAAGGGATGGAGTAAATAGATTATACAGACTTTTTCACACTTAAGAGACTATAGACCTGAAACTAGTTTGGAAATTGCTGAACTAATGAACTTTAAGTTTATCCATAGGAAGGAATTTAGTCAATTGTTTCTGCGTTTTAAAATACCCCCAAAGAAGATTAATTTCTTTTTCAATTTTTATCTGCATATTAGCTATGGGATAAACAAAGCCCAATTTCCCATTGCATTGTTAAAGGAAAATGTTCTTTCTAAAATAAATCTCATATTTTGAAACCATTAGTTAATAATACTAACTAGAGGCCAAAGGCAGCTTTAATTATTTGCATCATCATCTGGAATTGGCTTTCCTTTTAATAGAGCCCATTTGCACTATAATAAAAAGCAAGATTGGAACTGATTAAAGCTGGCTGGAGCAGTTTTCATTTAAGAATTTCTCTTCCTGTGTCAGCTGATGTTTCTCTCTTAATGTTATTTTAATGCAATCGTTTTATGTTTGAAAATGAAGGCAATCGTGTCAGTCCACGAGCTGGCAAAAGACAGTTATTGATTTTTACAAATCAGTCACCTTTAAAAATCCATATGAGATGAATATTTATTATTTTGCAAGTACAAATCAGTTTCTGTAGAAACAAGAATGGATGCATGAGAAAGCAATGAGTTTTGAAAGAATGGAGTTGTGAGAAATAGCTTGCCTTAATGTGTTCCTTACATTGAGTCATTGTAATAAACATCCCTCATTGATTGTTTCTCCCAACGTAGCAGCAATTTTCATTAGCTTGCAATGTGCCAAATACAAAAACTGACAAACCTTAAAAATGACGGACTCTGGAACCACCTTTTGCTTTTTGAATTATTGCAGCTCACATGTCACAATACAAATTCATCTAACTTCACCACCAGAAATGTTCTGGTAACCCTAAACAGGAACAGTTTTGGTAAATTGAATCATATGTGTACCATGGTGGTAGTTTTGAACTGTGCTCTATAGATCCTCTGGAGGAGGGTACAAAGGGTAGTCTTAGAGGTTGGCTAGTGGCAGGGAGGCAATGGGAGGATACAGAGAGTGGGTGCTGAGTCACTGAGCCCCTCCCACGCCCTTCATTCCACCAAGAAAGGTGTATAAGAGATCCACGTAAGGATTCGTTTGCTGCTTAAACAAACAAAGCAAAACTTCAAATGAACCGATTCTACTGGGCAAACTTTCATATTAAAATATTTTCTGAGTGAGCCCTTCAAAAATAAATATTAGCAACAAATTGTGTAAGAACATATGCTTTTCAGAAAAAAATAAAAAGTGTTGGAAATCAAAAAGGGGGGAGGGAGGCAAACGGGGGGGGGAGTAAAAACCTACCCAACAGGTACAATGAACACTACTCAGATGATGGGTGCATTGGTGTCCCTGACGAAAGCATTATAAAACCTACCCATGTGACAAAACATTTGCAACCCCTTAATATTCTGAAATATATCTGTACCCCCTTCATATTCTGAAAAAACATTTGCTTTTTTTATATATAAAAACAAATGTCCACATATCAAAATTCCTTGAATAAAGTTTACCTGTGTGTAGCATAAAGATGATAAAGTATCTTTGGGTAATTGAAGATTCTTAATAAGATTTGAAGAAATTTTCTTTCTTCTCATTTTCTTTCATGTCTTTAATGTCATAAGGGAGCTAGGAGCAGAAAATGGCTCCACAAAGTCTATGCTCAAGGCGAACACTTGGTGAAAAGGATTTATTTTTTACCAAGCTCAGGATAACTTACCTAAGGTGGCCAGGCAAACTGCTATTCAATCAAGGTGTTGACATCCATGTTAGAAATATGTGTAAAGTTTCCTCCAGATGAAATCCTTTCACTACATTTTACTCCCAGAGGAAAGCAATTCTTTTACCTCTGACTGACTCCGGGTCATGTCCTACTAGAAGGGCTGCCAGTCTTGGCGTTTAGCTCCCCAGAAATAATTAACTTGAAAGAACAAATAAAGGTTAAAAGATCTTCGAAATGTGACCAGACATCCAAACAGGTAGCATGCACTTTGATAGCAGGTTGTGGACATGTTAAGGCAAATCACTTCTGATTTAGTGGAGACCTGAATCCCAAATGGAGGAAACAGATTCCTCTTATATGAGTTGAGGTATTAGAACTGAGGTCCCCTGAGGCTGACAGAAAAAGGTGTGGACCATTCACCCTTTTTCTCAGCCAAAATATCTTGTCTTTAGGGTCACACCTATATGAAGAAAAAGAAAGAAAAAAGAGAGGGAAGGAAGGAAGGAAGGAAGGAAGGAAGGGACTTTAGACAGGAGGAAATGGAACTTTCAGAATGCAAATCTTTTTATTGTTGTATTAAAAAAGCTCACTCATTCAGTACATTGAATTTTTACTTACTGACTTCAATACTCCCATATTCTAGGGAGGCATGTCAGTCATCCAGAAATAAAAATATGTAGCTATTGGAGCGTGTGTATGCATGTGTGCATGTGTGTGGGTGTTTGTGCAACCCACACACATGCACACCTCAGCACAATAGCTATATATTTTCACCTCAGCATGGTGAAAGTACCTAAAATTCTGGTTGGATAACTTGTCCTAAAACTTCCAAACTATTTTGGGCAGCACCTGTGGCACAAAAGGGTAGGGTGCCAGCCCCATATGCTGGAGGTAGTGGGTTTAAGCCCATCCCCGGCCAAAAACTACAAACAGAAACAAAAACAAAAACAAAAAACAAAAAAACAAAACAAAAAAAATCTTCCAAACTATTTCTACCATCATCTGGTAAGGGATGTCCAGCTGTTTTTTATGAGCAGGAAAAGTTTGCTGGCTTCCAGCTTCAAGTATACTGCACTAGAGTGGATTCATTATTAAATCAGTGGGATAAAAATAATTATAGGCCACTCCTAGGAACAGCATTGAACCACAGCCAAAGGAGTGTGAGTCAAAAGTAATGGCACTTCCAACAGGTGGAAGGTGGGAGAAGTTGGGTTGGCTCAGGCTGTTCAGGTTCAGGTTCAGGGAGGACGATAAAAGCTTGTAATCAACATTATTGCTTCAACCCCGTAAGGTGATTAAATTGTCCTAAGGTGTTTTTAATAAATAGAAAATCCTGGCTTTGATTTCTTTCCTATCTACCTAAAGGTTTTCAGGGGAGACAGAGAAACTAAAATCAAATTACTTTTAAAGGAGTAGAACTTGTGGGTGGGCGGGTTAAGCGCTTACAATTCTTAGGCTCACAAATAGGATCCTGGCAAATGAGAAACTCAGAAAAGCCATAGTTGAGCCCATTTTTTAAAAAATCCTCATAAACTGGTAATGTTGGTTAATTCTTACTAGGGTAACTAGAAAACCAAAAAGAAAAGTGTCAAGTATTAGAGCATTTTGAATATTGACATTTGTAACAATATTAACCATCACAATAAAGTAATACAATACATACAATAAAGTAATAAAAATACATTTAAAACTAAAACATAAGTAAACTTTCTAGGGGAGGAATCAGTTTTCACCATAAACAAATAATGGCAAACACATGTAGTTCTCTTCTTGAATACATTCAATTTTAAAATTACACAATTTAATATTTGTAATGCACCTATTATATATACACACACATACATATATGTGTACATATATACACACACACATATACACACAATTATCATTACCTTATTTTACAGAATAACAAAATAAGACACAGAAAGGTTAAGTCTCTTGCCCAAGGATCCCAGTCTAATAAATGACAGAGCTGGATTTTTATGCTAGCTCTGTGTCTGGTGCCCAAAATCTGAATTCTTGCTCCCAAAATCTGAATTCTAAACACTTCAACCTTGGGTCTACCTGGGAGCGTATGAGAAATGCAGAAACAGAATCTGCAGGGTAATAAGATCCACAGATGATTCTTGTTTGCACTTCAAGGCTAAGAAGGCTGAAGACTGAATCACAAAGTGATATTGCCTTCTGGCACAAATAAGAACAACACATCTGCCCTCTGTCAGAAGAGAACAGTGGTCTAAGTACGCATTATATGCATTCTACTAGTTATAGACTATGACTTCAAACTAACTGCCCTAAACTATTGAACAATATCCAATTAATTGGAAAGCATGTTTAGGGAAAAACTTACTGAAAGATTAGCAGTCCATCCATTAGAAGGCATTGGGATGTAATCAAAGTTTTCAAGGTCATTATTTGCATATAGGGGTTTGTAAATATAGCTCTAGACACTAGATATTCTAAATTTTGTTTTTGATTAAAATTTCTTTGAACTATTTCTATTCCTGCCAATTTTTTGTTTCATAAGAAACAATTCATTTCAAGATTTAAAATGTCCAATCCATCCCAATAATCAGAACTTCAGACCTTACTCAAACTAAAGCTCTCCTCTCATTACTGATCCCACAGACACAAGTGTTAGATCTGGGAGTGTCCTCAAGACAGGATGTCACCAGCTGTGGCTTCTCTCTAGTCTTTTGGCCACTTGGTAGTGTCCTGACCACTGTAGGTTAACACCCGGGAGAAGAAAGAGTAAGAGGGAAGTGGGTAGTGTATTACAGTTATTGTTTGGCTTTTGTGGCAAGAAACGTAATTGCTGTGTGTTTTGCTTTTATCTCATGGGTGCCCCTTAGAGAATTTCTAGATGACTGATAGCCCCTGTTGGAACTTCAGTTGCAATGCTAGGACAAAGGCAAGTCTCTCTCTCACTCAAGGAGCCTCTCTGCTTCCCTCAGGAGCAGCCACCTCTCTGCATCTGGGCCGCCTTCTCTTAGCTTTCTACTGGACGGGTTTTAGACGACTTCAGTTGGGCGACCTAGCTGTCAGGCATAGGCAATGTAGTCTCACATCTTCCCTTTAGACTCTTGTGGCGAGAGTCAGATTCCAACTCCTTGAGTTCTAGGGGACTATTTGGCAGAAATGGGAGATGCAAAACAATATGCAATTGGCTCTAAAGAAATCCTCCCTCTGGACATTTCCAGTCACTGTCTCCTGCTAGACCAATATTCTCCGCCCCCTCTCCTCTTAGTTCCTCTTTTCTCCTCTCCATCTTTTTGTCTCTCTGGGCGTATCTTTCTCTCTCTTCTCCTTCATGAAGGTTGTAATTTATGGCAAACCTAATTTTATAGATTCTTATCATTTCTTGCAGAGGTGGTCCGGGACCTGAAGTTAAAACGTGGAGGTACTTGGTTTTTGAGCTTTAGAATAAACTGACTTAGAGTCCATTGTAGCCTCTTCCCGCATACCAGACCATCTAAATGTCTATTTCCCACAGGGGTACCAACTATTTTTTCTCTACCTCACATTGGAAGAATAAGAGTTGCTTTGGTCACACATTAAATATGTAAGCACTAACAGAAGCTTATTAGCACAAAAAAAAATTCCATATATATTTTTTGTGATATCTGACACCACAGCTAAGCAGAAAAAATTCTCACAAAATTCAATGTGTGGCCTTCAGGCCACAAGTTGCGCACCCCTGCTAGACTGCGGGAGACATCATATCATCTAAATACCTTCTATGTCATTATTTATCAGTGCATGTCCTGTGTCTAAAGGTGCTTAAATGTGTAGACCCGATCCTTTTCTTCACCACCTCTAACCTTTCACATTTTGTAGTTATCCTTCAATGTTGAACTCTCACATTACTGCCTTTGCAAGTCTTCCTTGATTCCATTCTGCACAATCAAGGAAGACTCTGCCTTTGTATCTCCTATAGCACTTCACCAGTGCCTCTGTTAATGCTGCTTATCCTGATCACACTTAGACAGCTAAGCAGTACATCTCCTGTCTGTCTCCTTTAATGCTAGAAGCAGGCAGAGAGGAGCACACCATCCCTCCTGGGATGCCCTGCTCTGACTTTAACTGAGTGCTCAGAAATCATCTGTCCCCTCTCCGGTCTAGCCTCCTTTCTCCATCTCTCTCTCTCCACTTCACTTTGACATCAAGAGACCATTCCCAGTTATCATATTAAGTGTTAATAAGTAAGATTTTTCTGTGTCAGTAGTTGGAATGCAGACTTATCCTGCAAAGTGGGATTACACGGTTTAGAACTATTCTATTAAGAGAAAAAAGCTTCCATTTTATCAGAGCAAGCTGAATATTGAGTACTATGTGTATTTTCATATCTTAGAGGAATTTCTGCCACATCATGCAACTAAAATGCGACCAGGAACACAGGAATAAATAACCTGGCTTAGACTTAAGTGGCTGTCAGCTATTTAAGTTCTCTGAACTTCAATTTATGGTCTATTATCAGGGGCATAATTTTGGATACATGTACACATATTATGGAGGTTGTTGAAAACATATTTTGTGTGTATCACTTGTCTCATACCAGGTACTTAATTAGCAGCTGTTATTATTAAAATTAATCTTGTTGATTCATTTAGTGCCATCTATGTGCCAGACAGTGCTCCTGGTCCTATGTGGCATCTTGTTTTATTTGATTAGTAATCACTGCCTTTCCTTAAATTTCTCAGAAATAAAGTTGTGGAATTTAGACAGTGGATTTCATGGCCCATGTTTCCTGGGCCAAGGATATATTAAACTTGACTCAAAGACCACTTTAAAAAACCATATGTTTAATGTTTAACAACCAATTGAACCAAGTCTCTTTGAGACATTTTTCTAGGAAGAAAAACATAACCAGATGCCTTGAAAAATCTAAGTATGTGAAAAAGATTATTCAGTCTGAAAATAAAATATGCCACCCTTATTAAGACCTCTATCCCTTATTAGTCCAGCTGCTCTGTGAACCAAGAACCCTTCCTGGGTGATTTGTACCTTCTCCCAAAGTAATGGAGTCTTGTATTCTAACACCTGGTACCACCTGCTCTTCTTATGCTAAATGGCTTTGCAGGCTCCTTGACTTTCAGTAAGAAGATAAAATGATCGTGTGCAGCCAAGAGAGCATATTATGGGGGCACAGAAGCAGGAAGCGGAATAAATTAAAGCAGTTGCGGCTCTATGCCCTTAGGTAAAAATAGACTTAAGAGATTTAAAATGTTGAACTTTGGGTCAGCTGGGCAATCAAATAAGTAGCTGAAAGGATCTGGAGGGAATTTGATGACAGATATTTGAGGTTCAATTGTCAAGAAGGTTTAGAAACTTTACCACAGAGCCAGGGTTGGAATGGTTTACTGGGAGTGTTCTGGATAACCTGGAGAATTCTTTTAGCTTATTGGTAAGCTGTAAACATAACTTAAAAATAAAGCCCATTTCCCCCTTCACTTGACTTTATTTAAGTATAGATCTTAGAAGATTAAAAAACAGATGCTAACATTAAAATTTCTTATAGATTACTGCTTATCCCTTTGGCTAAAATACTAATTTTACAGTGAGAAAGTCATAGAGCTAACAGAAAATATCTAGTGTTTGGTAGAAAAAGCATGCACATGAACTTTATGAGTATTGTAACTTTTGGGACATTCTTTTAGAGCTGAATTCTGTAACTTCAGCTCTCTCTACTGTGTCACTAAATACCTTTTTACTTCCCAAAAGACAAAAGTGCTTGAGAGGCAGCCCCTGGAAATTGCTAAACATGAAGGTCTGGAGAGGCTCACTGAGACGAAATAACTGATTCTACTAGTTTGTAGCTGTATGAATTCTGTGCCTCAGTTTCCCTTTATGGAAAATGGCATACTATTAGTGCCCTCTTCTAGAGAGCACAATAAGTTTCTAGAGAGGATTAAAATACCTAATTGATGAATGGCACTTAGAACAATGAATATTTGCTGCAAATATTTGCTGATTGAACTTCAAAACTTTGCAAATTCCTTTCTATGATGATTCTTCTCTGCTGGAAATTTTATGTTCATCTTGTTACTCTCTTTAAAATTCTTTCTGTTTTTCCCAAGTGTTTAGTATGAGGCCTAATAAACCACATCAATGATAATAGTATCTGTACTTATCAAGCTGCTATGTCTCACATCCTTGGCATTTATTATTCCTTTTCTTATTTGGCTAGAATAAAGTCAAGCTGCTATGTCTCGCATCCTTGGCATCTTTCTTATTTGGCTAGAATAAAGTCAAGAAGTCTTAATGTACCATTGTAGCACCTTCACGCCTTTCTTGGTCTTCTCATCTCTCATTTAAGTCAGACTTCTGTTATTTGAACAATGACCCAGGTGATTTCCAGTTGCATGCAGTTAGCTCTGCTGCAGCACAGGAAACTGTCACTGTCCATTGACAAACACAAATTTGTCCTTAAAGTACATCTATGTACTTTAAGATTCAGGTCAATCATCATGAATTATTTCAAAATCTTTTACCTTATCCACCAGTGGTATCTTCTTTGGTAGCAATTATTATGGTGCTGGACAAACTTTAGGCATCAGAATTTTAGAGTTTTAACATGTTCTCAGACTTTTCTTGCCTCTTTAAGATTCCCTGGCTCTTTTTCTATAAACCCATCAAAATTATGACATAAATTAATCTACATTTTCTGTGCCATTACTATCATTTAAAAAGCCCTCTTGTGTAGCACTGTCTTGTGGGAAAAGCCAGGATGTCTGGTTTGGACTCCAAGTCCAGCATAATGTAATCTTAGGCTGCTTGTTTTATCTCTCTGAGGTTCAGTTTTCTCATCTTAAAAAGGGAGTAATAGGCTCATGCCTGTAATCCTAGCACTCTAGGGAGGTGGAGGTGGGTGGATTGCTTGAGCTCAGGAGTTCAAGACCAGCCTGAGCAAGAGACTTAGTTTCCAACAATAGCTGGGCATTGCGGCAGGTGCCTGTAGACCCAGTTACTATGGAGGCTAAGGTAAGAAGATTCCTTGAGTCCAGGAGTTTGAGGTTGCTGGTGACCTATGATGATGCCATTTTTTCCCCCAAATTAAGCAAAGGCCTTTTATTGAGTGAGCTTATGCCTCAAAGGCTCTCCTCCCTGGAAGCAGGGGTGGGAACTTTGTATAAGGTGCTTTCGGTAGGCAAGGGGAAGTTCTTAACACAAGCTGAATTTCACAAGAAATACACCTGGTAAGGGGAGTGCTTACAAAGCGGATCTGGGGTTTCACAGGATTTTGCAGTTATTACTAAACTGTTTCAGCTGAGCTTCTTGTTTTAAACGTGGAGTATTGAAAGCCTTTAGCAAAGTCCTTAATAAGGTGGAGTTAGGGCATAACATTCCCCACTGGTCTTATGTCCAAGTTGAACCCCTGACTCTTTGAGCCTTTCTTGCTGACCTTTACTTAATGTGGAGGCTGGGGTTGTAGACATAACCAACAATCAAAAGCTAAATCTAGTTGGGTTACATTTAAATATGATACATACCATTTAACATTCTTAACAGCAGAGGTCCTCAAACTTTTTAAACAGGGGGCCAGTTCACTGTCCTTCAGACCATTGGAGGGCCAGACTGTGGGCCCTGGGACAAGTCGGCTGCTAAGCAGGACAGGCAGTGGCAGCAAAAACACCCGGCGGATCCGATAAATGTCCTAGGTGGGCTGCATGTGTCCCGTGGGCCATAGTTTGAGGATGCCTGCATAACAGAATAGAAAGCAAAGGTGTTATAGTGGGTCCTTCAGTTGTGTGAATGGCCCCACTGGTCTTCGGGGGCTCCTGGGAGGCACAATTAACTGCATTGGGTCATCATGTACAGGAAAGAAATCAAGATTTTAAGTCTTAGATTGAGAGGGTTTTCTTCTGAGCCTGCTGTCCATTGGGCTCTGTTGTCTTCCTTGGTCTTCTTTACCTGGTGTGGTGTATCCATATTGACAAACCATGGACTCTCACAGCAATGGGGGTGGTGAGGATGACAGCGAAGGGCCTTCCCACTTTAGAGTGAGGCCTTCTTTATGGAATGATTTAACATACACTCGATCTTCAGGATGAAAGACACTTTCGGAGTCATTTTGATCCTTCTGGGGTCTTGGTAAGTATCTCAAATCTGGGGTGAATGTCTCTAGGAGAGAGACTGGAGATACTTTAAAAGAGTATGGTTAGTTATGTCTCCTAACTGAGGGTACACAGGGGAGCAGAAGGGGAGACCTCCCATACATGATTTCATAAGGAGTAAATCCTGCTCTATATGGAGTACACCTTGCTCTGAGAGTTGCTAAGGGCAAGAGCTCTGTCTGCTTTCCATCAGTATCGTTAGTGAGTATGGTTAAAGTTTTTTAGGGTCCAGTTCATTCTTTCTACTTGTCCCAAGCTTTGGGGCAAGTAGGCACAATGGAGGTTCCACTGTATATAGAGGACTTTACTAATTGCTTAGGTCAAAGCAGAAACGAAAGCCAGTCTATTATCCGAGCCAATTAAAAGAGGTAGCCCATATCTGGAACAATTTCATTCAGATTTTGTTTCTGGGCAGACTTTAGTCATGGCTGATCAAGCAGTAGGCTCTGGCATTGGGCGAGTCCAGCATTGGGCATTGGGCGAGTCCAGCATTTGACATCCAGTGACCTATCACCCCTTAAAGGAGGGTCTTTACCGTGTGAGGGGCTATCAAAATCAAGTCCTGTCCCATAGTCAATTTGTCCACCTCCCACACCAGCAGGGCTGTGGCTGTGATGGCTCATAAGTAGCCTGGCTACCCAGCAGCTACTGGGTCAAGGCTCTCAGATAGATAAGCCATTGGCTATTTCCATAGTCTGAGAGTCTGGGTTAATACTCCTTTGGCAATGCCTCTGGTTTCAAGGACAACAGGTGGAATGGTTTAGTGATGGCCTGTAAAGCCAAGGCTAGGACTGTTACAAGGGCCTGATTTAGAGCTTTAAATTGCCTGATCCTCTTGTTCTGTCCACAGAAGGAGCCCATCAGCAGCAGTGGCAGCATACAAGAGCTTTGCGATTTCAGCAAAATCCTGGATCCATACAGGGCAGTAGCCTGCCACCCCCAGGAATTCCCAGACTTGCCATTTTGTTGTAGGATGAATGTAGGCACTCAAGCCCAGGGTAT
The DNA here is from genome assembly GCA_963575145.1 of Galago senegalensis. NCBI lineage: Eukaryota > Metazoa > Chordata > Mammalia > Primates > Galagidae > Galago > Galago senegalensis. The sequence goes on along the minus strand of CAUYTI010096356.1, from coordinate 19,366 downwards.
TGAGCACCAGCACTCTTCCCTGAAATACCACTACATGCCCCTGTACAGGGTGACAGAGTGAGACTCTGTCTTGAAAAAGAGAAAAAAAGGGATAATAATACAAACTACCTGATTACATTGTTAGGAGGATTAAGTAAGCCAGTATTTTAAAAACGCATTCTTTGGTTCCAGCTTTCCTACGTACCCTCAATATGCTCTGTAAGTATTAGCTACGGTTAGTTGGGAAATAAAATAAAATAGGCCAGACTCTTCCCACTCGTTCTCTGCCTACGCATGTGCACGCACGCACACACGCAGAAGACACAATTGTCAAAGGCATTACCTCACACACTGTCTAAATATGCAGTGCAGACATTCCATCCATATTTGTTGAAGGAGTAACTCTTGTTATGCACAACATATTTTAAAAACACAAAAGCATGTCTCTCCAATACGATGTGTCTAAATAAAGGGATTATTTCCACAAATCATCCATCAATGAAACAAAGAAACAGGAGACTACAAAGGAAGCTGCAATTCCTCTGAATCCTTAACATCTTTCTGCTCTGTTCATTTGTCAGTTAAACAATTATTGAATGCCAGTTGCACAATAGTAACAAATGCTTTACTACATAAGCTATATCATAGTCTTGGCTAAAAGAACAGAATTCTGACCAGTCAGTTAAATTGTCCACGTGTAGTTGAATTTTACCTTTTTTTCATTTTGAAATCCTGGGCTTTAGTGTAAGAGCCATGGCCAGTATACTAAATTCAGCTAAGAAGCAAACGGTTTGGCAGATTATCTTTTAAAACATGTGCAATCAGATCCTAGAGAAAGGAAAGGTCTGAATATTTTCTACACCATTCCACGACTTTGTGTAGGCAAGTGTATACATGCTTAGCACGAAATCTATGGTTCGAATTGACATGTCTATTTTTCTGTCAAAACATTTAAAAAGGAACTAACGCTAATGTTTTCAGTGTTAATGTAAGCAAAATACTGATTTATTCTATTTGCACGTGTCTTAATAACTAAATTGCTGATATTTTTGGATTATTTTCTTAGGTTTCTTTTCTTTTCCTTAACTTGTTTTCACAGTAGACTTTTCTTTTTCTGAAGGATAAATCTGTGTACTATTATAGCCAGAGGGGCTTTTAAGATACTGCTTTGCACCTGGGAAACCTGTTTAATTACTTGAGCTGTCAAAATGTTTTATTGTAAACAGCTTTTCTGATAGATCCTGTTTCTCTCCTATGAACTATCTTCCCCAAAAGACAGTCCTCTTTACAGAGGCGCTTAAAGTACAGGTGTCATAATTTAGAGGAATGAAGTTTTTATGTCTGAAAATACCCCATCCTTCTTCTCATGTCTGAATAAGAAATACTGTATGTTCATTTTTTTCTCATTTGTGTGTATCATAAAGCACTATCATGTTAAGAAGACTTTAAAAATTAAATAGATTGAACTTTCTAAACGAAGGTAAAAGTAAAGTTTTATCTGAAATAAAAAAATGAAATCTTTCAAGTTGTGTCTAATAAATCTATTTAGAGTGTACCTGGGAAACATAAAAAAGAGGTCCAGATGTCATGAAATTTTATATTTACTTAAATAAACTGAATATCATCACATAAATAAGCTGAGGAATCAAAACAAGTTTCCGTGATGCACAGAAGTCTTTTCACATAACACAGGTCTAGCTAAAGAACTTTTGTCCTGCTTACTTTGATTGAGCCTTACATTCCAAATCTGTTAAATTACCTCTTCATTTTTAGCAATGTAGTTTAATCCAAGGGCCTGCCCTGTGCTTGGATTACCAAGAGCATTAATAGTTAAGGAAACGTTTCTTTTTTATGCAGAAAGGCAAGGTTCCATTTATATACCATTAATTCTCCATTCTGGAGTTTTGTTTTCTTAACATAAATGCAAGGGTGGTTATTCGGTAGAGAAATACAGGGAAGAGTATATTATGACTCTTAAAGATCATCAGCAGCTAATGGCCATAATTAGAAAAGAATAATTAGCACATTTATTTAAATTAAGCTCCTATCTACAGTCCTATTGTGATGGATAATCCTCTTATATCCTTATTCATTGAAAACTGTCATGTGAATATATGAACAGACTTAACAGTTCCTTTAAAATATGTGGAAAATAAAAACATATGATCTCATTACTAGATAGAATAATTGCTAAGAACATAACTGCAGTTAACATGTACTATTGTCATTTCAAATAGAACTCTACACCCAATCTTAAAGAATGGAGTTAATAGACCTTCTCTACTAAATATTCAGATATTTCATATGTGCTTTATCATGGAGTGTGGGCATTGACCTGTTGGTTGTTAGTACAGCTCAAAGTATACTGTATACTGTTGTGTGGCTCAAAGATGATTCAGTGTAGCTCTATTAAACAGCAGGTGAACTTGGTTCTTACTGTAGATTTTACTCAGCCCCCACACAACACACACACGTACTCACACATATACACAAGGATCACACATAGGATTACACAAGCATCCACACACAAACTTCTCGCTGCATTAAGAATTATTATGGACTTTATCTCAACTAACTACCTTGGGCATGGTGATCAACAAGTCAAAAAGTAATCAAGGATTTAGAAAGGTAGAAAGCTTTAAAATTATAGGCAACCGGGGGAAATAGAACAAAGATCACTCTGGCTGCATAACAGAATTACCTGGAAGCATTAAAAAAAATGCCTTTTCCTGCACTCTATATCTAAAAAATCTGGGTTAATACATCAAAGGTGGAGCCTGGGCATAAGAGGTTGTCCATGTGTAGTTGAATTTTACCTTTTTTTCATTTTGATGAAATGAAAATGAATTTAATGTGTATCCATGGATGAGAATTTAATGAGAAGCCATGGGTAGAGATTGTGGAGACCTAGAATCGGGGGTAGGATTATAGAATGCCCAGTTAAATTTGAATCTCTGAGAAACAATGAATAATCTTGTAGTCTCAAATATTGCGTGGAATATACTGATCTAAAAAAAGACTGGTCATTTTTCTGAAATTCAAATGTAACTGGCATCCTGTATTTGTATGTGCTGAAGTATAGGGACAGTTTCATCTTTGCATTCTGATAGATGAAAAGGCAAAGTCTGGGTTCTTCAAGGGGTTTGGTTGTTTTTTTTTTTTTTTTTTTTTTTGATACAGAATCTTACTCTATTGCTCTTTGTAGAGTGCCCTGGTGTCACAGCTCACAGCAATTTCAAACTCTCAGGCTCGAGCAATCCTCTTGCCCCAGCCTCCCAAGTAGGTGGGACTACAGGCATCCACCACAACATGCAGCAATTTTTAAAGACAGGATCTTGCTCTTGCTCAGGCTGGTCTCAAACTCATGAGCCCAAGCAATCTACCTGCATTGGCCTCCCAGAGGGCTAGTGGTGTTTTTCTTAATGGAAAAAAAATAGCACTGGGTTTTAGGAAATATGTGATAGAATTAGATGAGTGATGAAGTCATAATAAGAATGAAATTTTCTGAGTAGATCAAATGACAATTTTTATTTTAATTATTCCTGTACCAAAGTAGGGTTTCTCAACTTACTCTAAGGCTATTGTTAAAAATTAAGATGCATACAGAGGGTACCACAAAAAGTTTCCTTTTTAAGAAAGGAAAAAATATATTAAAATTATTATATTAAATATAGATGGCTAACAAAAGATGAATACAAGTCAGATTGAGCACCTTGTATAATCGCAGAAGTCAAACATGACTTAACTATTACACATTTAATAGTCTTTTCCTTTCTTAAAATGTAGATATATATATGTGTGTGTGTATGTGTATATATATTCTTCATATATAGATTCTTCATCTATATATGTCTATATACATATCTGAGAAGAATCTAAGCAAAGTAAAGTAAGGAATGTTAAAATGCAATGGTGATAAATATTCTAACACCCAAAACTTATTCTGGATCACTCATCCCTGCAAGCTTTTTGAATACAACATATAATTAGAAGATAAGACATAGCGAAGGAACTAAAATTAGTTGAGAAAAAACCTCCAAGCTTTGGGCTGTAATGTGGAATGCCAGCCTACTGGGGTGAACTGGGTGTGTCTGTGTGTCCACAGCAAAACAGATGAGGAATTTGCCCAGCGTGGCCATTACTAATGAGCCAAACCCAAATAGGACTGTACATATTCCCAGTCCAAAGCTTCTTCTATGATATAGAAAGAGCAAGACCCAGGACAGTAGATCATCAAGAACAGAGTAGGGAGTTTCCTGTGCCTGGGGAAGGGACAATCTCACTGTCTGTCCCTCAGCCATCCCTGGGCCAGGGGAACATCACCTTGGAGTTGTCCTAAAAAGTTCTATTTTTTTTTTTTTTTGAGACAGAGCCTCAAGCTGTTCCCCCTGGGTAGAGTGCCGTGGCATTACAGCTCACAGCAACCTCCAACTCCTGGGCTCAAGTGAGTCTCTTGCCTCCGCCTCCCAAGTAGCTGGGACCACAGGCGCCCGCCACAACGCTTAGCTATTTTTTGGTTGCAGCCATCATTGTTGTTTGGCAGGTCCGGGCTGGGGATTCGAACCCGCCACCTTAGGTGTACGTGGCTGGCGCCTTAGCCCGTTGAGCTATAGGCGCCGAGCCTAGGTGATTTTTCATAGACAGCACAAAACTTATTAATTGCTAACTAATCAAAGATACAGTAATAAGGTAGCATAGCTTAACTATCAAAGGTGTCATATAGAATAATCCAGTTGATGAAAGGATGGATTCTGTGTTATTAAATCTTGAAGAATAACACTTTCAGATTTATCAAAGGGAACTTTGGAAATGTTTTCCTAATTCTCAGCAGTCCTGACTTCAGAGACTATCTCTTTCAAGGCACAAGTCTCTAGTCTTGTGGGTATTTAGAAAGATTGCAAAGATTACGACTTTGGAGAATAAAAACTACAGACGCCAGTGTTTTTCTCCAGGTGCTCAAAATTATTTACAGAACTAAAGTATTATATTCATGTAACATGATGTCATCTATAAAAGTAATTCAGTTGCCTTAAATTGGATAATTTCCGATGTACAATATTAGTGTCTTTGATGTGAACACAGCCCCACACCCAGGAGGGAAAGATTATCATTCTGTCCTAAGTATTCAGCAGAAATCCCTCAGTGAGCAACTCCTCTCCTGATTTACAATTAGAAGTCAAAACAAATTTGAACCTTCCAATGCACATTTCCAGAACTCAAAACCTCTTTTAAGAAAACTTTAACAATAATCAATTCCTTTTCAAGACAAGATACCAATTCAATAAAACATTGTTTATGGGTGGCGGCCCCATATGCCGGAGGTGGCGGGTTCAAACCCAGCCCCAGCCAAAAACTGCAAAAAAAAAAAAAAATTGTTTACTCCAATGTTCATTTATTTGTTCTAAAGCATGAACTAAGTTCTAAGTCTAAGGAGCTGATAGGAAGATGGAATTGGGGCAGATTCTAAAGAAATATAGGAAGTACACTCTTTACCCTTAAGAAACTGACAATCTAGCTAAGGAGAAAATTATCAAGGATGTTGAACCCCACTACAGGTTATGGGAAAATGGAATTTGGGTTAATCTGTTTATTTTATTTTATTTTATTTTTTGAGACAGATTCTCAAGCTGTCACCCTGGATAGAGTGCCGTAGCGTCACATCTCACCTGGGCTTAAGAGATTCTCTTGCCTCAGCCTCCCAAGTAGCTAGGGCTATAGGCACCCACCACAACAACCAGCTATTTTTTTGTCACAGTTATCATTGTTGCTTTAGCAGGCCAGGGCCAGGTTTGAACCTTCCAGCTTTGGTGCATGAGGCCAGCTCCCTACCCACTGAGCTATGGGTACCGCCTAATCTATGTATTTTAAATGCTATTCATTTAATAGCCAAGATCAGATGGTACTTCTTCTATGAAGCCTATGGGAAAATATAATTAAAAACAAATGTTTTTGTACAGCTAGAATTATTTTTGTAAAATCTCTCTTTGTCAAAATAACAAACATATCACTTTGGGGTTCCAGTTGTTATATCTCAAGCCTACTTAGAAAGGCATCCCCAGGCAACAGTGCTGAGCAGCTGGCAGGTGCTCTGATATTTAAAGACTGACTGGGAAGTTGAAAGCAAGGGAAGAAGAGAAGGACAGAGAGACATTAGCAGGTGCATCTGACAGTAGCTATTGGGAAGCAGAGCAACCCAGAGAAAGCTAGAGGTTGTCGCTGGCAGCTAAAAACCAGGGGGCATGAATTAAGGAGAAGGCAGACAGAGGCATGGGATGTGGAGAGTTTGCTTCTGGGGTAGGCATATTTAGATGTTCACTTTGGGCATTTAAACCTGAAAATAGAATTCAATAATTCAAGCCATTGTGTGGAGACAAATAACAAGCAAAAATAATACAGAGGAACATATACACTTTTATTACACATAAGAACTGTGTCATACCTTTAAACATGATCTATGCAGGTACCTCATCCTGCCCACACAGTCTGGCTAAGGATGCTATTGCAGAGAGCAAAAGAGGAAAAGCAGGTTTGGCATTCAGGGTATTACAAACACACAGTTAAACTATGTGTTTGATTCTGAGGACTAAAATATTACTACTACAATAATTGTGCAGGGCATATATTCAGGACTGGGCAATTCTGAGAACTATATTGTTACTATTACAATAATTGTGCATGGCATATATTCAGTACTGGGCAGGGACCAGCCCCTATTATCAGAGAAGCTTCAAGCCAAGTCACAGGCTTGCTCAGGCTTGGGTAAACATTGAAAGCCAAGCAGAAGGATTTCTGTAAACTCTTGCATCTTCAGTCATCTACTGCCCTTAATTTTTCTACTTCCTGCCTCTTCTCCTTTACTATTCTGTTTACCAGAAAGTATTCCATACCATCTCCTAGGAGGGTTCAAAGCCTAGCATATGTTTTCCCAAATGCGCTAAAATGTGCCCTCAAAAGATTGTTTTATGGCTTGGCACCTGTGGCTCAAGTGGCTAAGGTGACAGCCACATACACCTGAGCTGGCAGGTTCAAATCCAGCCCAGGCCCACCAAACAACAATGACAGCTGCAACCAAAAAAAAAAATAGCCAGGGATTCTGGCTGGTGCCTGTAGTCCCAGCTACTTGTGAGGCAGAGGCGGAAAAATCACTTGAGCCCAGGAGTTGGAGTTTGCTGTGAGCTGTGATGCCACAGCACTCTACCCAGGGCAACAGCTTGAGGCTCTGTCTCAAAAAAAAGAAAAAAAAAAGATTGTTTTACTTATTCTGGATATTTCATATCAATTAAAAGCAAATAACAGGTTTTGGATATAGCATAGAACATTTTGCATCTGTCTTCTTTCACTTGGTGTAATATTTTCAAGGTTCATCTTCATTGTAGCATCTATCAGGACCTTATTCCTCCTGGTGGCTTAATTAGGTTTCCTTATATGTATCTAGCACAAATGTATTTGTCCATTCATCCACTGGGGGAAACTTGGGTTGTTTCTACTTTTTGGCAATTATAAACAGTACTGCTATCCATATTTGGTAGAAGTGGGGGAGGAAGGAGGTGTGGGGGGATGGGAAGATGGGGAGTGATTACTTAATGAGTTGAGTTTTCTACTGAGGTGATGAAAATCGTTTGGAGCTAGATAGAGGTGCTAGTTACACAACAGTGTGAGAGTTCTAAATGTCAACAAAGTGTACATTTTTAAACAGGTAATTTTATGGTAGGTGAATTTCATCTCAATTTTTTTTTAAATTTAATTTCAAGGCAAATCTCTGCCACCTGTCTAAAATAGGGTCCCACGTGTGGGTTAAACCACAAATGAGAAACATTACGGACTTTTAAATAAATTGCCTATAACGTATGTATGCATTACCCTTCATAGCCAAAGCTGGACACTACCTTGCCCAGGAATTTGGCTAAGGAAATATAATTTCAAACAAAATCTCCCAATCCAGAAATCCTCTCTACAAAAGAGAATGAAAACAGTTTTATTATTGAAAAAGCATTAAACCCGAATGGGGTGTGCATGACAGGAAATCCGCGAAGAGATTACAAACCCAGAAGCAAAGCCAAGCAGACGCAACCTGTCACACGCATGTTCTCCAGATAACCCATCTTCAAGTAAGAGGACTCAAGAGCACCATTTGTCACATATAGTTCTTTCTCACTTTACCCCTAATCCGGGTGGCCATGGATGTTAGTTAATAGGCTTTATCCAGGGCGGCCATAAACTTCACGTGCAATTTAAACTAGTGTGCCATTTAAAATTGCACTCGAACTTGACGGCCACCCTGTAGAATGGGAAAATCGACTACTCTGATCTTTATACACGTAACAGGAGGTGGTTTGGGAGCCACATGCCTGCTAACATTTGGCTCGTACACTCCCCCAGAGTCTGGGTGATGGAGTGCTATTTTCCTCAGATGTTCATATGCCAAAGAGATGATTCCCAGTTCTAAGGAAAGACAGACCATGGTTGTAAAGCTGGCAAAAGTGTATTTCATTTTTTAAAAGATTTACGTACATTTCAAGGAGAAAGAGACGAAGAATTTATAATCATCAGTTTCCTAAAGTAAATGCTTTAAGGAAAGGGAGCAAGAAAGTGCGTCTTTCCTTATTTTTAACAGGAAGAATTAAGCCTTTTATTTTTTGTTTATATCTGCCCTTACCAACCTTTTATGAAACCCTCAGGAATAAAAAAGTAATTAGTCCCTCCTCAGAGGCACCTGACTTGGGGCACTTCCTACTCCCTACCTTGAATTGGAGCAAGGTCAGGAGGGCACATTTGGTCCCTTTCTCCGTCATTCATGGCATCCAGCACACTGCCCTGAACCAACACTGACAAAAGGCCCTTAAGGGGAGATCACTGTGGCAATAGAAATATTCCGCCAGATCTTACCTATCTCAATGTCAACATCCTGGTTGTAATATTGTCCTATAATCTTACACAACGTTACCATTGGGGAAAACCAGAAAAGGGTACCTAGGATTTCTGTGGACTATTTCCTCCAACTGCATCTATGATTGCCTCAAAATACAAAGTTTAATTGAAAACGAAAAGCCCTTCAATGACTAAAAACATATGCATTATAAACCACTGAATAATGGTTACAGAATATTATAAAGAGGAAAAACAGTTCAGGCTGAAGAGAAGAAATTTCACAACTGTATTCAGAGGAAGATTTGGGCAGAATATTGGATGAGTATAAGGTAAATACTGTCAAAATGATAAAAATTGGGGTACAGGCTCGGCGCCTGTGGCTCAAGCAGCTGAGGCGCCAGCCACATACACCTAAGGTGGCAGGTTCGAATCCCCAGCCCGGGCCCGCCAAACAACAATGATGGCTGCAACCAAAAAATGGCCGGGTGTTGTGGCGGGCGCCTGTAGTCCCAGCTACTTGGGAGGCTGAGGCAGGAGACTCCCTTGAGCCCAGGAGTTGGAGGTTGCTGTGAACGTGATGCCATAGTACTCTACCCAGGGGGATAGCTTGAGGTTCCATCTCAAAAAAAAAAAAAATTGGGGTGCAGGACAGAATGCTTGTGAGAAGGACCTAAGTAAAAAAAATTTAACAAAATTAAAATTTTAAAGCAGAGAGAAAAAGAAAAGGGAAAATTCAAAAAGGCTAAATGCAAGAGCAAAGGCATTGCATAAACTTCCCAGAATAAACTAGGGGGGGAATAACTAAGACGAGAGTATCTAGGACGCTTGATAGAAGACAGCAGGGCCAATGTCATGAGTTAGAGGATGCAAGTTTAGAAAAATCATTATTTCTTTTTTTTATTTTTTGAGACAGAGCCTCAAGCTGTCCCCCTGGGTAGAGTGCTGTGGCATTAAAGCTCACAGCAACCTCCAACTCCTGGGCTCAAGCGAGTCTCCTGCCTCCGCCTCCCAAGTGGCTGGGACTACAGGCGCCCGCCACAACGCCCGGCTATTTTTTTTTTTTTTATTTTTGGTTGCAGCCGTCATTGTTGTTTGGCGGGTCCGGGCTGGGGATTCGAACCTGCCACCTTAGGTGTACGTGGCTGGCGCCTTAGCCGGTTGAGCTATAGGTGCCGAGCCGAAAAATCATTATTTCAAAGATAGGAAGAACGAAGGAACATTTGTCAAATTGGTGAAGGTGACGTACTTAGGACCCAACAAATGTCTCTCTTCTCTTCCGAAGTTCAGCAAGGAAAGGTAAATATAGTAGTTCAAGTGCACTGTTTAAACTGCAAACTGTAACATCAAAGGTTGGAGACGTTTTGTTTTGTTTTGTTTTGAGACAGAGTCTCACTCTGTCGCCCTGAGAGTGCCATGGCATCGTAGCTCACAGCAACTTTAAACTCCTGGGCTCAATGCCTCAGACTCCAGAGAATCTGGGACTACAGGCAACCACCACCAATGTCCAGCTAGTTTTTTTTTCTGCCATTTTTAGTAGAGAGTAGGTCTCACTCTTGGCTTTCCAAAGTGCTAGGATTACAGGCTTGAGCCACTGTGCCTGGCCCAAAGGTCGGAACGTAATCCAGAGGAAAATGGGAAGAAGAAAAGAAAATTGAATCCTGAGCCGCTTTGTTAGCCATCTAGAGTCTGCAAAGCTAATGAATTGTACTCGTAATACACCAAAACTGTATATCCTCGTATATCATCATTTTTGGTGTCCTAAAATGAGTGTGCCCTCCAGTGAAGCTCATTTGGCATAAGGTAGGAAACACCGCGGAAGCAGCTGGGAAATACCAGAGAAAATAGGACCCAATGGCTAAGTCCTTGACTGAGAAACTGCCCTGCTTTTTACGCTTGAGTTATAACAGCAAAGAATGAATTTGGCACCTGCCGGGATCAAGACTGTGTGCTTTTTATACCATACTTAATCACTCCGTATAAAACACACACACAGGACACATCAAAAGCGTTGTAAGCATTTCTTATACATTCAGAAAACATGCTAAAAAACGCTGACACGCGTGTTCCCATACCAAACTCTTTCTCTAATTATGTTCTTAACTGAGACATAAAACACAAGATTAAACCATGCCGTGTAGAGGCCTGCTCTTGTGAATAGAAAAATCAACAATATAACCAAAAAAGGGGGGACAATCCAGCAAAGGCCCGTCATTTATAGCAATTTTTTTAAGTTAAAAAGAATTCTTTATTCGCTGACTAATCATGCTTCTGAAAATGCATTCTCAATTAAAAAGAGGGACTCAAAATCTGCTAAGCTGCTCAAGAAATTATACTTCATAAATAAAATAATCCCCAAGCTCAATGGGATTATCGCCCCGAATTAAAAGATCAGCTGGGCAGAGCCTGTGGCTCAGTGAGTAGGGTGCCAGTCCCATATACCAAGGGTGGTGGGTTCAAACCCAGCCCTGACTGAACTACAGCAAGAAAATAGCAAAATAGCCAGGCGTTGTGGCGGGTGCCTGTGGTCCCAGCTGCTTGGGAGGCTGAGGCAAGAGAATTGCCTAAGCCCAGGAGTCAGAGGTTGCTGTGAGCTGTGATGCCACAGCATTCTACCAAGGGCAATAAAGTGAGACTCTGTCTCTACAAAAAAATAAATAAAAGATCAACTGGACTGATCTGTCTAGCTGAAGAAAAAAGATTTGTCTCACTCTGTCACCCTGGGTGCAATGGAATCATAGCTCACAGCAACGTCAAACTCCTGGGCTCAAGGGATCCTCCTGCCTCACTCTCCTGAGTAACTGGGACGACAGGTGAGTGCCACCACACCTGGCTAGTTTTTCTATTTTTAGTAGAGATGGGGGTCTCACTCTTGCTCAGTCTGGTCTCAAACTCCTGAGCTCAAGAAATCTACCCACTTTAGCCTCCCAGAGTGCCAGGATTACAGGCATGAGCCACCTTGCCCGAGCCACCATGCCCGTCCCCTGTTATGCTTTGTACAATAAAAACTGATCACAACACCTTCCTGTAGGACAGGCAAAACATTAAATGGGTTCAGATTTATCATCCTAGTATACAGTAAGATTAGGAGCTTTAGAAGGGGAAATGTATGTGCCCAAATGCATTACATAGAGTCAATTAGTCCATTGTTTTATTTTTAATATTTCCCCTCTTTAAAACAAAAATTTCAATTTTTGAGTGTGCCATGATTTTTTCAGCACAAGAGATGTTATCTCTCCCCAAGTTTAATGCCCAGCTCTTCACCTGTCACTCAGTAAGAATTCACCAAGATGGAGGAGGGGTGAGTGTCTAATTTGCTTATATAAAAATGCTAAAAACTTGGGGAATATCATGTCTTTGAACAACTCCTCTGTCTCCCAGTAATTCAGTCCCTTCACCTTCTTGGAGCCAATAGGTTGCTGTGTGTTCATTCCCTTAGGGGAGGGTAAACAAAAGCAAAGTGGTTTTCTAGTCCTTGGTCTTAAATGAAGAGAGACTCACACAAAATTCAGAGGAAACATCATTCATGCTCCACACATTCATCGTCTGGCTTCTCCGTGCCAGGCACAGAGCTAGAAAGTGGTGATTCAGCAGTGAACAGGACCGGTCTTGGCACTTAGAGTCTAGTGGGAAGACCAGGATTTTCCATCCCAATCTCAAAAAGAGAACAGCTTTGGGAAGGAGAGAAAAGAGGATTGCTGAGGCAGGGGCGCAGGTGGCTCCCTGAGAGGGGAGCCCCAGGTCCTGCTCCTGAGGCAGAGAGGTGAGTTTGGAGCATTGACTACTTAGGAGACTGTGTCCTGCTTCCTGGATCATAACCCCAGGAAAGGGACGAGAGCCAAATAGGTCACGCTGCCCGGTGTGTCTGGGCAGATGGAGCCACAAACGATCTAGTTGATATTTCCATGCCAGCGGCATAAAGAAACATCAGAATTATTCTCAAGCCTGCAAGCATGGAAGGAAGTGTGGGATAGAGCAGCTGGAGGCTGTAGAGACACAGGCAAATTAAAAATAAGAGGCTTCATTGTCTCTGTTGAAAATAAGAGAAGAGATTTTCCTCCCTTTTTCCTTAACTATTTCTTTTTTGACAAAATAAACTTTATTGTGTCTATTTGAGCTTTACAAGGTGATGTTATGAAATATACATGCGTGGGAAAGTGGTTAGGATAGTGAAGCAAATTAACATCCATATCATCTCATAGTTACTTTTTTGTTGTGAGCACATCTACATTCTACTTCTTTAACAAAAATTTCAAACACCGTACAGGTTTAAGAACTATAGTCCTCAGGTTGCACATTTTTTTCCAGACTTGTTCATCCTAACTCTCTGCTGCTTTGAACCCTTTGACCTCCATGGCCTCATTTCCAACCCCTGTCCCTACCCCCCGTGGCCACTGTTTTCTTCTTTATATATATTTGGCCTTTTCTTTAGATTCCACATATAAGTGAAATCATGCAATATTTTTCTTTCTACATCTGTCTTATTTCACTTAGCTTGGTGTCCTCCAGGTTCACGTGCGTTGTAGCAAATGGCAGGATCTTTTTAAAGGTCGAATAATACTTCTGTGTGTGTGTATAGGTAAATATTCTTGATCCATTCTTCAGTCAACAGACACTTGTGTTGTTTCCATATCTTGGCTATTGTGAATAATGCTGCAGTGAACACAGGCGTGCAGATATCCTTATGAGGTGTTGATTTCATCTTCTTTGGCTACATATTCAGAAAGGGGATTATCGGACCATGTGGTAGTTCTACTTTTCATTTCTTTAGGCACCTCCATACTGTTTTCCACAATGGCTATATCAACCTACATGCCCACCAACAGCATTCGTTAGAGTTCCCTTTTCTTTATACCTTAGCCAACATTTAATGCTTGTCTTTTTGATAATAACCATCCTGATGGGTGTGAGATAATACCTAGTAGTATGTTTCTTGTTTTTGTTTTGTTTTGGTTTTTTGAGACAGAGTCTCACTATGTCACCCTCAGTAGGGTGCAATAGAGTCACAGCTCACAGCAACCTCAAACTCTTGGGCTTAAGTGATTCTCTTGCCTCAGCCTCCCAAGTAGCTGGGACTACAGGCCCCTGCCACAATGCCCGGCTATTTTTTGTTGCAGTTGTTTAGCTGGCCTGGGCCAGGTTCAAACCCACTACCTTCGGTGTATGTGGCTGGCTCCACAACAACTGTGCTGAGCCTAGTAATGTGGTTTTAATTTTCATTTCCCTGATGATTGGTGAGGTTGAATACCTTTTTTGTATATACCTATTGGCCATTTTTATGTATTCTTTCCAGAAATGTCTGCTCAGATCCTTTGCTCATTTTTGACCCAGTTATTTGGTTTTCTGATTGAGTTCTAAGAGTTATTTCCAAATTTTAGGTGTTAACCCCTCATCAGATGTGGGATTTACCAACATTTTTTCCCAGTCTGTGGGCTGCCTTGTCATGGTGTTGATTGTTTCCTTTGCGGTGTAGAAGCTTTTCAGTTTGATGTGGCCCATGTATTTATTTTTGCTTTTGTAGCCTGCCCTTTTGGTGCTATATCCAAAAAACAATTGCCAAAGCCAATGTCAAAAAATTTTGCCCTGTGTCTCTTCCAGGAGTTGTATTGTTTCAAGTCTTACATTTAGCTCTTTTAACCATTTTGTGTTGATGTTTGTATATGGTATACCATAAGGGTCTGATTTCTTTATTTTGCATGTAGAAATCCAGTTTCCCAGCACAATTTATTGAAGAGACTTTTTTTTTTCTTTTTTGCAGTTTTTGGCCTGGGCTGGGTTTGAACCTGCCACCTCTGGTATATGGGGCCAGCGCCCTACTCCTTGAGCCACAGGCACTGCCCTGAGGAGACTATTCTTTTCCCATGTGTCCTCTTTGTGCTTTTGTCAACAGTTAATTGGCCATATTATGTTTAGATTTCTTTCTGGGCTTCCTATTCTGTTCCAATGATCTATGTTCTGTTTTCATACCAACATCATACTGTTTTGATTACTATAGCTCTGTAAGATAATTTTTAATCAGGGAGAATTTAATTGTAAGTGCTTTTGAAAAATTCTAATTGGAAGTATTTTTTCTTCTCTTTGAAATAGATTTAAATCCTTTTGAAAACTAGTTACGGTTTTGTCAGCTTTATGACCCAAGAATGTCTTTCTCAAGGATCTGGGAGCCATCTCTTTGAGATGTAAACATCAAAGGAAATAGTACCCCTAGCTCCCGGCTTCTGTGAAAAAGTAGGAGCCTAACTTCTGCTGGTTTATTGCTCCCAGTTACAAAACCACCTCCTGCCATAAAGATAAGAGAAGTACTCAATCCTAATAAGAGAACAATAGACAAACAATTACAGGAGGTAAAAAACAATTAAATTCAAGTTGGAGGAGAGAGGAGAGGTGGGAAAGGGAGGAGAAGCAGGAAGAGGGCTTGTTAAACTCCTGCCTAATGAGCACAACGAAAGGGTACACAGCACAACCCCCAGGGTGAAGGCCTAAACTACAACTTGAACTTTGCCCAACAAATACAAACAATGTAACCTAGTCATTTCTACCCTCATATTGATCTGGAATAAGTAAGAAAAAAAGATAAGAGGAGTTTGTTTTTCCTCTGGATAAGCCAATTCGCTAACCCGGATGATCACCAGGTAAAATTAAGATGAGCTATGTGACAATGGTGCTGTCAAGTACTCTAACTTTTTTTTTTTTTTTGGTCTTGGGGGAAAAAAAACGTATGTGATAGATTGTATCTACTTGGCTGTATAAAAGGATGAGATTTCCTCTGTCTTTGCAGTAGGGGGTTGACTGTGATGCATATCACACTCTGACTTACTGCTTATTCAATAATAAAAGTGATTTCTTTCTGTCCTACCTTGGTGGATAGGATTTCTGGGTTAAGGGAAGATTTTTGTTTTTAATTACATTTCCCCAACAAAGTGAATGGGACAGGTGGAAATAATAAGGACTGTCTTAGTGAGCACAGATGTGGACAGATGACATCAAGGACAACATGACCTCCTAGCCACAATTACAAAGTTCCCTAAAACTCAATTGCAACACTTGGAGAAAAGGTGGGAGCCCCAGATGATGAGATTTAATGCACATCCTCTAGAGAATGGGAGCTGCGGCAAAATATCTGTCTGATATTTTGAGCCTGTGGACTCAGAATTGTACCAAGTGCAGCATTAACTACTTGACAATATTTAACTCAGAGAATCTTACTCAGCTCCTCTTACTAACAACCCATTTCTTCTGGCTGAAGAATGAGAGAGAGATGAGCAGGAGGAAATTTACATTTAAAACAGTAGCTCTCAAACTTTGCAGAATATTAGACTCCTAGGGAGTTTTTTAAAATTCTGATTCCCAGGCCACATTAAATCAAAATCTCTGGAAGGAAGACACAGTTGTCACCATCTTTTAAAGTTCCCTTGGGCAAACACCTGTGGCTCAAAGGAGTAGGGCACCAGCCCCATATGCCAGAGGTGGTGGGTTCAAACCCAGCCTCAGCCAAAAAAAAAAAAAAATTATAAAGTTTCCCCAAGTGATTTTAATATGCAGACCCATGGATAGACACCTCATGGACGTCCCTAAAGCCAAGGTCCTCAACCACAGCATCAGCAGTTAGTAGGTACTTGTTCCTATTAATAAAGTTCAACATTTTCAAATTATTTTCTTTTCTGTATAATGAGAGTAGATTTATGATAAACCCTATAAGAATGACACCCTGGCTTGTGCCTTCTGTTAAGATTTTTGAAGCATAAGAGAATAGGTTGTAACTATTTGTTTACACCAAGTTGCACAGACCCCATGGTTTTATAAATGCCAAAGCCTTTAATGACCTATTGTTATTGGCTTTTTAACAAAGTGTTTCTGAAAAGTAAAGTAGCAATATTCTTTTCCTTGAAAAATGAAGTTTAAGGTCTCGAAATAGTTAAGTTCATTACTCACATGCTTGTAACCCCCCCCAAAAGAAATCTGACACTATATCCTTTAATCTAGTATGCATGTAAAGTGTCCAGGTATGGAACTGTCATCTGACTGAGCCCCAGTTTTAAAGCTGCACTGTCTGATCCAATAGCCACCAGCCACTTAGCCACTGAACGAATGCCTAAATGCAGCTTGTCCAAATTGAGACTGGCTTTAAGTATAAAGGACACTTGGGATTTCAAAGACAGTCACAAAACTAAAGAATGTAAAATATCTCATTAATATTTTATATTGATTGCCGTATTTTTGGATATATCAAATTGAATAAAATATAATATTAAAATTAATTATACCTGGTTTTGCTTACAGCTTTAGATATGGCTACTAGAAAGTTTAAAATTATTGTACACTTGTGGTTTTGCATTTGTGGTTCACATTACATTTCTGTTGGACAGCACTGCATTAGGATGCATTTAAAAAAAAAAAATACCTAGGAGGCCTGTTTAAAATGCAGATTGCCAGGAATGAATGGCCCTCCAGGGAATCTAGTTCAGTTGTTCTTTCTGTTTTAGGCAGACCTTGTTAGCAGGGGTTACCTAAAGTAGCAGGGAGCGTTGACTTTATTCCTTCCTGAATTTAATTCACTGCTTTCTTCCTTCTCCTCCACCACAACGCCGAATTCTTTTCATATTTTTCAGTCTCCATTACCAAGAAAGAGAATCCATTTGGCCTAGATAGTCTTCTGGGTCCCTCTTCAGCCAGAGCTTTTTGTGTCATACCTCATAGGTCTCTGACCAATCTACAGATTGTCAAGCTGTGACTGGTGCGGAGGGTGTAGGAGGGGGGAAGGGGTGGGTCAGATTAAACAGAGCACAGGAATGACCTGGAATGTCTCCTCTCAGCAGGGGCTGTGGGAGGGCCAGCTTTGTTTGGAGAGGACTTTGGGATTACCTGGCACAGACTGGCACAGAAATGAGTGAATTCAGCAGTAAAAGAGCAAGATTCATTTATAAAGGCCCTGTGAGGGCTGGAGCCAAGGTCTGATTATCTCCGGAACTGTGCTCCAGATATAATTGAGCCAAGCCACTCTACCAATAGCAATGATGATAGAGCCACACCAAAAAATTTTTTTTCTTTTTGAGACAGAGTCTCACTATGTCGCCCTCGGTAGAGTGCCGTAGTGTCACAGCTCACAGCAACCTCCAACTCCTGGGCTTAAGCAATTTTCTTGCCTCAGCCTCCCAAGTAGCTGAGACTATAGGTGCCAGCCACAATGCCCGGCTATTTTGTTGTTGTTGTTGCAGTTGTCATTGTTGTTCAGCAGGTCTGGCCCAGGTTTGAACCCACCTGCCTCGGTGTATGTGGCCAGTGCCCTAACCACTGAGCTATGGGCGCCGAGCCCATTCTCAAAAATATTTTAATCATATGGGATAACCAGCTGGCCAGACTAAACAAGGAATTTGGGTGGGGACAGAGAGAGTGCAGAGGCAGATGGGGCAAAATGTGGAATACAGGCAAGTAATCAAAGCCCCAGTCTCAATGATGTCATACCATTACTGTATGACCTTGACCTTAGGCAAGATGCCTTATCCCCTCCAGCCTTCCTCTTCTCATGTTCACAGGTCACAAAATGTCAGGGACTGTGATGCTTCATTGGATGAAGCTGCTTTTTTTAAGTTACAAGAGTCGCACGTGTTGTATTCCCAGGAGTTGTCATTAACTAGACCTTCTCTAGTGAAGGAGAAGGCCCACAGTGATTCTTAACCTCAACGAGTACACCTGGCAGCCACAGGGATCAAACGCTATTATTTCTTCAACCTTGTTAAAACACCAGAAATGTTATCTTGCAGCTCTCAAACTCTATTAAATTAGCACTTATCTCTAGCTACAGCTTCATCTGTGACACGCCTTCAGGAATTCACCTCCATGCATTGTACACTGTCAGGCCAGGACCTGCCCAGTTCACATTTCTAAGAAATAAGGAACATTTCCATCCGTCCTGTGATCAATGACAATTGCCACCTTAATCTGATAGCAGCTTTTTCTAATAACCGTCAGAATATTTAAGATTTACAACATATTCTAATGACCCAGCACAGCACTTCTGTTTAAAGATTCCAATCAGTAAGGAAGAACTGTCAAAGCACATTTTAACTATGGTGTGTGGGAACCCGATTTACTTCCCTACAATGTCTTAGGAAACCCAAACATGATATTCTTTATAGGATGCCCCATTTCCTTTCCATATCAATGAACTCTTTCTCCCCCATAGTACTCATTTTTACCATGAGGAATGTTTTTATTTTCCTTTCCTTCCTGGAGAGTATGACATTTCCACCGACCACAACAGGAGCCAAGGGTTTACCATATATTTGCATAATTGATTAGAAAGCCAGGAATTTCCTGGGCCTCTGAAAAAGGAGCTCTGCATCTTTAAGGCTCCGCGGGGCTCTCTGCTCTCCGCGCAGACAGAGCAGCCTCTGCCGCAGCGACTCTCCCATCGATAAGGTTCAGTTAGCCAAGGTGGAGGATGGGAAAAGAATGGAACTGTCCCAGCTCCTCAATGAGATCAGGGCAAACTATGAAAAGCTCCTCACCAGAAATCAGATAG
>CAUYTI010096353.1:0-12778 GCA_963575145.1 Galago senegalensis | reverse complement strand
GGATTACAGGCGCCCACCATAACGCCCGGCTATTTTTTGGTTGCAGCCATCATTGTTGTTTGGCGGGCCCGGGCTGGATTCAAACCCACCACCTTAGGTGTATGTGGCTGGTGCCTTAGCTGCTTGAGCCACAGGTGCCAAGCCTTAATCCTTGTTCTTAATGGCTATTTTCAACCTGCCTGTCTGGTACATAAGTTTGACCCAATTATTCAATTTCCATTCCTTGAATAAGTGGATAAAGGAAGAAGGAGCTAGAGAGGAAGATAGAGAGTGATAGGAAGAGGCAGGGAAACACTGCTGGCTGAGGAGGAGCATGTGCAAATGTCCTGTGGCCAGAAAGAACAAGATGCATCATACCAACTAAACGACATTCACTATGGCTGGGGCTTAGACAACACAGGATGCTCTGAGGTGATCTTTCTCAAGGACAGTTAAATTTGACTTTTTCAAAGATCACTTGGGCTATGTGTGACAAATAGACTTCGATGCAAGGGAGGATGTGGGGACAACAGTTAGGAGGCCACTGCACTTGTCCAGATGAAAGATGAAGGAGAGCAGTGGCGATGGAAGAGGCTAGAAATGGAAGGGTTCAAGCCATATTTAGAAGGTAAAACTGCCTAGCACCCCCTGCCCTCCAGCCAGATATGCTCCCATAGCACACCTGCAGCACTCCTGTTCAGAGCCTGCCCATGGTGCTTCTTTTCTTTTTTTTTGAGACAGAGTCTCATTATGTTGCCCTGGGTAGAGTGCCATGGCATCACAGCTCACAGCAACCTCAAACTCTTGGACCTAAGCAAGAGTCTTCCAAGAAGCTGGGACTGCAGGCCTGCCACAATGCCCAGCTATTTTTTGTTGCAGTTGTCCTTGTTTTTTAGCTGGCCCGGCCCAGGTTCGAACCCACCACCCTCAGTGCATGTGGCCAGTGCCATAACCACTGTGCTATGGGTGCCCAGCCTGCCCATGGTGTTTTTGGCACCCAGGGTGCTCTCTCCCTCCTCCCATCAGTCTGAATTCCTTATTCTCTGATGACTCCAGCCCAGGACTGCTACAACAATTACTTCAGTTCTGTCTATATAAGCCAATCTTTTTATTTTTAGTATCTGAATGTAGCTTATCTCCCTAACTTGATACATTTCCAGAGTGTCAGGAAGGCTCCTGAGCCATATGTTTCTCTGTAGCTCCATTTACTCCACCTTGCGTCTACAGCCATGATCTGACATGGGAGGAAACTGCTGCCCTGTTGAGAGCTCTGGACGTAGAGTCAGAAGTCCTGTCCCCACTGGCCCCATAACCAAAGCAGAAAGTCATTTTTCTGCATCTGTTTTTTATCTAAAAAATGGGAATAGTTTTCTCAACACTAACTACTTCTGAGGATTTGGAGATTGTTATGAGGATCCAATCAGATAACAAATGTGAGATTACCTTTTAAATTAAAGAGTGCTTGACAGCTTTGTAGGTTTATGAATCATAAAACTGTGTAAGTCAGTACCCTTAAGAGAAACTCAACTTAAACACACTTAACGAAAATATGGGCTTTGTGGGAAGAATGTTGACATAGATCATGTGATCAAAGGAATCAGGGCAAATTTGCACCCTCAGCGATTGGAAACAGGGACTGGAATGCCAACAGTGTTCTCTCATGTTCTGTCTCACCCCCCTCCATCCCTTCTCTTCCCTTTCTCTCTCATGCCCTTATTCTATTTTGGTTTCAGCTGGCCATCTCTACATAACCTCTTTGCCCTTCTGTGTTTGCTCTGCTATTAGTACTGCAGATGGCCCTTCTCCATGTGTCTAGAGAGATGGCCACGGGAAATACTGGGTTTGTAATACTTTATTTTAGAAAGGTGAGAGGAGAAGGGGCCCTGTTCGTCAGATTCACCTGGACAGTTCTTGAAAAATTGGTCTGACCCGTGTAGGAGGCCCACCCTGAACCATGCACAGTGACCGGGAAGCAACCCGGACTAGGGCACAATTTTTCTTTTCTTTTTTTAGTGTCTGTTTCTATGACCAAAAGTATAGAGTACTCTGATCTTCAGCCCAACCCATAACTTTATGGTTGGAATCTCCAGTGGAATGCAATTCCTGTTAACAGAATAAGGGGGGAAAATGCCGGACACACTAAAAACTCACACACACTACACTTTAAAAAAATTTGGTGAGATGGACTTCAGTAGGCAAAGCCAGCTGCCATGATAGAAAAGAGGCAAGAAGCTTTGTTAAACATTAGCCCTACGCTGCAAAACTAAGTCACCTTGCACAGAGGATATGCTCAGAATAAATGAGCACAGATGACTTGCAAATTTCATACAAAGACATGTGGATGGATAGCAACTCACACAAAAGATAGAATTTTGCCGAAGGGAATCAAGACAGATTGAACATGTGAACTAGTGAGTGGAAACATGTTGGAAAATGACAAAAAGGCCCAAATAAATCAGCACATGCAAAGTGCAAGACTGTTAATGTCCTTACCCTGATGGAGATGGATTCTAATTACAGACAGAAGTCAGTGCAGTGTGTGCAGATTTTATTTATGATCAGATCTGATTGGACAAATGATGACAAATGAGAAATGGTTGTAAATTGCCCAGTGATAAGCTCTATGTTGCTAGGTAACAAAGCAACATGATTCCCAGTGGAACCAAAGAAAAGATAGCAATTGGGGAAACATAATATTTCCTGGGCCTCTATTTTTATTCACCGTGGGGTCCTCTCTGGTGTATGAAGTTTTAGGATTTCTACCTGAGTTCTGACATCTCAAAGTGAAATATCAGCTCAGTTTCAGTTATACGACTAGAACTTTTTCAAAAAGAACCTAGGTCGGGTGACTAGGAAATGAGCAGGCTTGGAAAACAATACAATAGCTGTTTTCAAATATGTCAATTCAATTCATCATAGTTCATCCAGCATCTCCTATGTGGGGGGCATAGTTCACACTGGAAGATATACAGGAAAGGACCCCTGCCCTTGTGATGTGCACGGTCGGGACAGGTCACAGCCATGTGTGATGCAGAGCCAGGGGAGAGTGGATAAGAGCAAAATGATCGGAGGGAGTATGACTGCTCCACTCTGAGAAGAGGAGGCTTCAGAACAGTCATTCATTGCTACTTTAGCAACAAAAATAATTTTATGGTTGGGGGTCACCACAACATGAAGAACTGTATGAAAGGGTCACGGCATTAGGAAGGTTGAGAACCGCTGCTTTAGAAGGAGGCCAGACCTAAATTACTTTCAATAGAGAGGCACAGCCTGTGGATGATGGAAGGACTTTGTTCTGTATAGCTCCGTGGGAAGCACCACTATCAATGACGGAAAAATGGTAGCACTTAGCAGAGTGTCTCAGTTCCAGAGGGAGGACTGGCAATTAAAGGTGCTTCTCATAAAATCAGATCCCCACCCAGTAGTGGCTGTCTGGGCCCCTGTCCTGCTAATCCTAAACGTTCTCCTTTCCTGGTGATTGCCATTGCAATAGATCGCACCGTTATTATCTCTCACCAGGGCAAAGGGCTTAGCCTCTCAGTTGGCCTCCCTATTTCTTTTTACCTTTATCCCTGCCGTCCATTCTCCACACTGCAGCCAAAATAATTTTTTAAAATGTAAATCAGATCTTGCATAAGAAATTACTCTTCCTACAAAAAAAAAAAAAAAAAAAGAAAAAAGAAAGAAAGAAAGGAAAAAAAAACTGTAAATCAGACCTTGCCAGGACCCAGTGCAGTAGTGTCCAGTGCCTTCTGGTTGCTCCTCGTATTACTCAGCTGTTACAACAGTGGCGGCAGATTCTGATTCAGCTGGCCGCCCCTGTGTCTGACTCTGAGCCTCCTTTCTCTGCCTTGCTATGATGCTGTATTCTCTGTGCTATTGATGCCCTTCTCCGTATGGTGAGGCATCTGGAGAACAAGCCACCCCAAAGTGCAGAGACTTAAAGCAATAGCCATTTCTTCCCATTCCCCTGCCTGCGAACTGGCTGGATAGCTCTGCAGATCCTGGTTGGATGGAACTAAACTTGGCTCTAGGCTGCACATATGGTTTGGGTCTGGTTGCCACATCTCCCATTCCTTTGGGGCCACTGAGCTACCTCCACTGTGTTTTTCTTGTGGCAATGGGAGGAGCCCAGCCCCCAAACAAACCTAATTGTACAAGCACATTCCAAGCTCTTGCTTATATCATCATTCAGTCAACAGATCATTGACCAAAGCAGGTTACCTGGCCAAGTCCAAATTCAAGGGTTGAGGAAGTACACTCCTCCCACATGGGATAGGGATTTGAGATATTTGTTCATGTAGCAAAGAAATATGAGCAATAATTCCATCTACCACACGCTTATAATAACATTCAGACTTCTTCCCATGGTCACCATGGTCTCAAGACCCTAAGTAATTTTTTGCCACTTTCTGCCACTCTCACTGCATTTCAGACACACTCATCTTCTTTCTTTTCACCAAATAGGCCAAGGCCATTACTGCTCCAGGACCTTGAATCTGCTTTATTGTGCATGGAGTGTTGGTCCCTCATCTGAATCTATACAAGCCTGGCTCTTGCTGTCTTTGTACTTAATATTCCATTAAAGGCCTACCCCTGAGTTTAGAGACGTTTCCCTTGCTCCATCTATTCCTTATGAGCTCAGTTTTTTTTTTTTTTCAAAGTCTTCGTCTCTGCCCAATACAGTGTTGTTCCTGAATTTGTTGTTTGGATAATTGCTTCCTGTGCTGAAAAATAACTTCCATGAGGTAAGGCACCTTGTTTTGTTCCATTTTGCATTTTTAGTATCTGGGGTAGTGATTGGCACCTAGTGTTTGAATGAGTAAGAATACATACAGAAGGAAATTCTCCCCAGGAAATAATTTCCCCAAGTAATAAGTATCCGATATGACAACATTTCTGCTCACCTCCCCACCATTTTTTCCATTTACCTACACAAGTAATATACTTTTGTTGTAAGAAAAAACGAAACAAAACAAGCAAATGAGTATGTGAAATGATCATTAAATCACCAGAAATTACCACTAAGAAAGAGTTAGTGTGTACCCTTCCAAATATATGCCTGGGCAATTATTTTTCTGTGCCCCATACTGTTTTGACATTGTGTCTGTCATCTTTTCATGCCAGTAATCATGGCAATGCATCATCTTTTATTGACTGTATATTATTTCTTGCACAGCGAGGCATGAATGTTTTTGTCCTTAAAGCTTTGCACATGTCTCATTGGTTTCCCAGAATGCTGTCTAGTGGCAGAATTGCTGGGGAAGGGAAAGGGCACCAGTGCCATTTCAAGGCTTTTGGAACATACAGCCCAATGACCAAGGTGTGCCGATTTATACCGCTACTTGATGTGTATGAGAATGCGATGGCTAGGTTATTTAACACCCTGTTTGTCACTTGTAGTCTAATCCAATGACAAATGAAGTCAGCGTTATTAATGAGACTGATGTTGCAGGGTCCTGAAGGTCTGTGGAGCCTTGAAACACACTTTGGGAAATCTTGTTCCAGGTAAAAGTTTCTTTCCCACAGACCCCCGATATCCTCTAAGATAGAATTCTAGAGGTCCATTAACTTAAATGTCAAAAAAAATTACAGCTTTATTTTTATTAATCTGTAATTGAAATTTAGATTTTCTTCAATTGTGAATATAGGCCACAGACCACAGTAGTATTGACAATAGTTGTGACTTTATCACCAATAGAAAACGCAGATATTTTCACATCACAGTGAAATTTTTGCAGATAGCTCAAGATCTCCTTTCTGCCCAGTACTGAAATGATGGCAGGTACAGGCATGCTGCTAAATCTTGTCAATTAATTCAGTAGTAAAGTGGTACATCTATTGTTTTCAAATGTACTATTCATTATATTTCTAACCTACATTCAATGTATTTTGTCTTTACTGTAATCACGTCTTTTAATTTTGGTGTTAAAAAATTACTCTGAGAAAGGAGCCATCCATTTCACCATCCCGCCAAACAGATCCACAGCATAAAGCAGCTTCAGAGCCCCTATCGGTCAGTGACCAGGGCTGGTGCTGCATAGCATGGCCTTGGATCTGCAGCCAGGTCTGGAGCTGCCGGGATACTGGGACAGGTGAATTGCATGAGGAAAGATCAGTGAGGGTTATGGGGAACATGTGACTGGAGAGTTGGCAGGACCAACACACCAGGGTCAGGGAAGCCCAGCCACGGCCCCAGCCAGGGGGAAGTCTCTAGGCAGGGGTTTAACTCGGTGACTCAGAAGCAAAGTTCAGCATATGTATCTTGCTTGGTGTCCACAAATTTAAAAAATTTGAATTTGAATTGCATCCAATTGGGAGAGTCCTCCCATTCTCTACACTGCCTAATACCTTCTTTCATGCTACCCTGAGCCTCCTTCATCCATTTATGCTATGTCATGTCCTGTAGGCACTGGATTTGCAACCTAATGGGAGTTGACATCAGAGCTTATTGGAGAACACAATGAGCATTAGGATGGTGAGAACCTGTGAACTTGTCCTTGACCCTCCTAGATAAAAACCCCATCCAGGCAGCAGTTCTGTTTTGTGAACTGTTGTGGCACCAGTGTCTTGCACACTAAAAGTACCACATAAATGTTTGTCAACAGCTCTTAGGGCCAAGGCCAAGTTCCCAGCGTCCACAATGACAAGAGCACCGAGTACCTGGAGTGCTGAAGCCTGAGGCGTAGGAGGAAAGACCAGGCTTAGGAGCCAGGAGAGGAGTCTAAGCTGGATTTCCATGTTCAGAAAATGCAGACACTGAGGTATAAGGTTGCAAATGCAAGTTCAGTTAAGGAAAGAGACTCATCTAAAACAGAATTAGCCGAGTACCTGCTTTGACTTTGATGTCCCCTCTTGAGAATTTTGGTTCCAGAGCGTGGAGCAAGACAGAACTTGCATATGAGGCTGAAAGCAGAGGTGAAGGAGCGAGGCAGGTAGACGAGTGACAGCCCAGAGCAGTGGTCTTGCCAGGCTGGCACATGCTGCATTGAAAGCACAGCGTAACCATCTGTGTCTGTTGGATAATGGAGACATGGGGGTAGGTGTTATTTTGCTGCTGCTTCTCGTTCGTGGGGTCTTCTGCTCTCTCAGAAATTGCAAAGGCCAAATGCCTGTGGAAGCCAGTTAGAGCACATGGAGGACTGAGACGATATCCACAGAGCTGCCTGTGGCCAGTTGGCCCTGCCCCATCTGAAAAGGAGTGGCAGTCACTCAGCTCTGGACAGGTGGTGCCACAGAGGGACCACTGGGGGTGGACCTTCAGACTTTTCGTTTTTAGGCGCAGTTTCTTTCTGTTACATATCCCTCTTTAGAAGGAATCACCACTACTGATTGTACGTGTGCTCACAGCCATTAAGTTCCAGTGTTTGCCCAAATATAGGGTAAAGGGAGGCGCTTTCCTTTGGGTGCAAAATTTAAGGTGACAATGAAAAGCTCTGCATAATCAAGATAAATAATATTTTGAAGGAATATTTAAAAAATAATCAGGCTGAGCATGGTGGCTCATGCTTGTGATCCTAACACTTTGGGAGGCCAAACAGGAGAATTGCTTGAGGCCAGGAGTTTGACACCCACCCGGGAAATAGCAAGACCCCATCTGTATAAAAAATAAGAAAATGAGGCACAGTGCTGGCCACCACTAGTCCCAGCTACTCAGGACGCTGAGGTGAGAGGATGGCTTGAGCCCAGGAGTGTGAGGCTGCAGGAAGCTATGGCAATGACACTGTACCCTAGCCTAGACAACAGAGCACGACCGTATCTGAGAAAAAAAACAAAAGAATAAAAATAAGTAAATGTAAATAATTATTACTTCCTGAAACATGAGAATAAAGAAAAAAAATCTGTGAAGCTGACCCATCTTCATTTAAAACTGGTATTGTATTCATCATAGATTTTTGGCATTAATTTTTTTAATTATTGCATTAAAATATTATCTATCTTAATTACTGAGGTTTCGGGATCGTCTTAAATTTTTCACCTGGTGCGGAGCGTCTCACTCTTTCTTTACCGCCCTCTCTGCTCTGCTAAGTTTATTTTCTACTCCTACGAATTCAAGGGCTTCCTAATGACTAAAATGACCCAGGAAACTTCATAAAATTACAAATTTCTGCATCTGACCCCTGGAGAATCAGAATCATTAGGCCTGTCTGGTGGGTCCTGGGGGAAAGATCTATATCTGAAAAGACCAGGTAATTCTGATAATTGATTCTGTTTGGGAATTGCTGAGTTAGATCATTTTCAGGCTCCTTGCAGCTTTAATGTCACAGGATTTTATCTTATGTTCTTTTTCTTTTTTATTGTAAATACCCCTGGGATCATAGTCCATTAAATCAGTCACATCTTCATGTGAATTAATTTAATAGCTTGTTTTTCTCTTGATGGGAAGGAACCTGGAGGCAGGTCCTAGGGGAGAGGGGGGCTGGGAGGGCAGCGAAGCACAGAGGAGACCATGAACGTGGGTCTCAAGGATCTCTCCCTTCAAAGAGGTTTCACTGAATTGAGGGGACCAGGAGTGCATCTTGTTTCAACCCCGAACAACAGGAAATTGCTTTTAATCAATCTGGAAATAAATGGAAGTGCATGCCAAAGCACCCTCTTTTTTGAAGAGATGTCAGGAACACTTTCAATCTTTTATCATCCCGAAAACAGCGGGAGGAACGCCACTGGAATCAGCCCTGTAATTTCTACTCAGTAATTATACCTGTCACCACTTCCGACGGAGCAGATATAAATAGCCAGTTATCTTACTTTTTCTGCTTTTCTTTGTATTACTCTTTTTCCAGCCCCAGACCTCGGCTCCTGATGCTAATACCCACACAGGACAGAAAGCGTTTGCAGAAAGTGCACTGCTAGACATTAGACCAGCGCTCCAAAAAGCCTCATGCAATCGGCTGAGAGAATCTCATTGTCTGCAGAACTGTGGTCTCGTAAGATTATGACAGGTGACAGGGAGAGACAGGCACCGAGACGAGGGGCTTTGCTTTCCATCTCTAGTTTCATTTCCCTCCCAGTGGGGATGTGCACGTGTGTGCATGCCTGCTGTGTGGTGTGTGTTATTACACCCACGTACCTGGTCTCCTCTGGGCTGAGTGACTCACTGAGAGGAAGTTAGGGCTTCTGGGAGGTGGATTAACCCTTACGGGTCTCCGAGAAGCCGTGTCAGGATAGCACTGTCCTCAGGACCAGGCACAACAGGAACATGATAAAAGCATTCCTTATGGTGGTGGTCATTACTGTTGCTGTTAACGATACCGTCACACAGTCACGCTGAACGCCGCCTTGTTTCTCAGAGGGATGTGACATCCATTATTTTGGAACCTCCCTCCAGAATAAATGTGCAATAGCGAAAAGAAGATTGGTTCTGAAGTCAGATGTTTCAGAATTCAAATCCTGGTATTTCTACTTGCTTACTGTGCTGACCTTTGAAATAAGGCTTCTGAATCTCAGTCTCCAATTCTGTTGAATGGGAACAGAAATAATGATGCCTACCTGGAAGCATTTCTCTTAGAGAATTACATAGCCTAGAAAATGTGGAGATCTGCAACTATCTTTTAAAATAGTTCTCAAACCTGGCATCCTCAAACTCACCCAAAGGGCTTGTGAAAACATGGAGTTCTGGGCCCCAATCCTAAAGTTTCTGATATGGTAGGTAGGGCTTGAAATTCTGTACTTCTAACTAGTTCCCAGATGCTGCTACTGCTGCTGCTGGCACAGAAACCCCACTTTGGAAGCCACTGATTTGTAATCAATGCATTTCTAATCAATGCAGGTTAGGTTTTTCTGTTTTATTTAATAAAAACTAATTATTAAATACCTTTCACATTTTAGGCAACGTGCTTCATCAAAACAAGAGAAAAATATGTTTTCTCCCTTATAAAAAGTACTTTAATGGGAAAGACAAATCTCTCGCCACCCCCCATCTCCCAGCCAAAAGAAAAAAAAATGGCATAGTTCAGGAACTAAGAGTAAGGCAGTTGAGGCTGAATGGTAAGAGCTAGGTTGGAGAGGGACTCAAGGGAGATGCTGACACCCACCACACTTGTCATGGTCTGTGCTATAAATCGCATAAACTATGTTCAGATGAATACCCAGAGATGGAGCCAGGCTTTGTGGGGTCTACAGCTTACATTTGGGGGATTAACCTTAAAAAATGGATATAAAATTATGAAGACAAAATTAAGGATGGAGTCTTGAAAAAGGTCCATACAAGAGAGAGGCTCTGATACTTTAATTTCCTTCATCAGCTTCCTACAAATCCTCTTCCACACATACCTTACTATGTAGGTACAATCGAGGTCACTGGTACCAAGCAGTTTATAGCATTACTGGCAAAGTGGATCTGACATCCCTGACCTAGAGCTGGGATCATCCATAAATATTAGAGCAATGAAGCAGAGGGTGAGAGAGTTGCTAGGCAGAGGGATCGTGATTGTCACAAGTGAATGGGCGGGTGCTACTAGCATCTAACAGAGGGAGATCAGAGAAGCTGCTAAGTAAATTACAATGCACAGCACAAACCCCCACCACAAAGAATTACTGGCCCCTAATGTCAATAGTGCTGCAACTGGAAAATCCTATTATAGGACAGACGTCTGTGGATGGGAGATCCAGGGGGGAGATGAACTAAGCACTATTATTTTGAGAAACACCTCCCTACTTTCCCCTACTACACAGCCCCTGCTGTGTCTAGAATACATTTCTGCAAACACCTGCCTGGCTAGCTCCATCATTGCGGTCAGGCCTCTGCTCAGGGATCACCTCCTGGGCTTTCTCTTCTGACCATTCACCCAAACTCAACTAGCTCTCCCCTGTCTATGCTTCTTAACCACTTTGAATGCTTATTTTCCTAAGCACTTATTACCTTATGCTATACTATGTTGTTTGCTTGTTTACTGTTGCTGTCCCTGTCTCAAACGAAGTCTCATCAAGGCTAGGATTTGGGGTGTTTATTTCTCTAATCTCAGAACTTTGTAACATGCTTGGGACCCAGCAGGTGCCTAGTAATTATTGGCTGAATGGACAAAGAAAGAAGTTTAACTGATGTGCTAGTGTTGTTGAATGGATAGAGCAGATACAGTGGATACAGTGTATTGTTATTAGCCTTGGAATTGGGGTTGTTATATCTGACTTACACTGCAATGTGAGACTGACCAGAGGATACTCATTATCTCAGCCTTTGGGAGAAGGTTTCTGATTCTCCTCGAGCCTCACGGCTTGGCACCAGCCTCACATTTTTCAATATCTGCTTTGAGAGGGAAGCTGATGGGCTCCAAAGAGACTGCCATCCATCACTCAGTCCTTCCATCACCTGCTTTGCAAATGACAATCTCTGATGGCAAAGTGGGGGAGCTGACTCAGAATTAATGCCCTGCATCTGAAAGGAGGCAGGTTAGGACAGCAAATATTCAGGGAGCAAATCAGACTGTCAGATGAATGACAGAGAGACAGACCCAGATGCCCTGGCTGAGCTCAGCTTTGCATGTGGACAACTGCTTTGGGTAAGGCACTTTAGTGAACGCAACTTGTATTTGTTTGTGTTTGTTTTTTTTCTTTTTAACTTGTAGAACATAGAAATAAGCCTGGGAAGAGACATTTCCTGGATGGTTCATTTAGGCATGATCCTAAGCGATGAGTGAAATGAAAAGAATGAAATCAACGTCATTTATTCAAAAAGCATTTGCGGAGTGCTTATCATATGCCAGGTCAAGTGAAGAAAGTGTTATTGTCATTTTCAGGAATCAGAAAAATAAAGCCCAGAGAAATGAAATAATTTACTTGAGGAAAATCAACCAGTGAGTGGCCCTTACTCAAACATTCAAGCGACCTTCCCTGCAGGGCCCGTGTACCTCCTGTTCCCTCTGTTGGATTCCTTTTCCTGCTTCTGATTGGCTCCCTCCCTCATTCAGCATTCAGCTCTGCTGCCACCTCCTCCCAGAGGTCCTCCTTGATCTCACTACCCAAAGTTGCCTCTCTCTTCACTCTGTCATATGACTTGATTTCAATTTTCACTTTTTATGTGACTACTTAAAATTTTCTCTCTTAATCATCCTCTCTCTCTGTTTTGTCCTGCCAAACTACATTAACACCTCCATTACAATAGGGTCTGCTCAGTCTTGTTCGTGGTTTGCAGCACCCATGAACTAGCACAGAGGAATTGCTCAGTTAATAGTTATTGAATAAATGAATGGGTGGAAAAGGGCCTTAAACAAGATATGTGTGAAACTAAATTTCCTATTCCCCACTGATAGGCGTTTGGCCTCTTGGAGAGCCATGTTAATGCCCTGATCTGGTATTAAAGAGGTGTGGGAATCCTGGGAGTCGTTTTGCCTTTCTGGGCCATGGTTTTCTTATCCGTGGGATGAGGTCCATAATCTTCACTCTTTCAGACTCTGAAGGCTTCTCCAAGACACTTGCAAGTTAATGCTTCTGATTATTATTTTAAAATTTAACAGTATAAATCACAAGCCGTTAAAGCAGTGGTTCTCAACCTGTGGGAGTACGGCAGGAACTGTAGTAAAGGGTTGCAGCATTGGGAAGGTTGAGAACCATTGTGTTAAAACATCATCTGGAAAAGAATGTGTATGGACTTCAGAAGTTCTGAGTTCAAATTCTGAATTCACTACTTATCCATCCATGTGATCTCTGGAAAGCTCCTGGGTTGTCTTTTTTTTTTTTTTTTTTGAGACAGAGCCTCAAGCTGTCCCCCTGGGTAGAGTGCCATGGCATTACAGCTCACAGCAACCTCCAACTCCTGGGCTCAAGCGAGTCTCTTGCCTCCGCCTCCCAAGTAGCTGGGACC
>CAUYTI010096352.1:0-12262 GCA_963575145.1 Galago senegalensis | reverse complement strand
AGAGTCTTACTTTGTTGCCCCAGGCTAGAGTACAATTGTCAGCCTAGCTCACAGCAACCTCAAACTCCTGCGTTCAAGTGATCCTCCTGCCGCAGCCTCCCACATAGCTTCAGGTACCTGCCACAACACCTGGCTAATTTTTTGTATATATATATATATATATTTTTTTTTTTTTTTTTTTTGAGACAGAGTCTCAAGCTGTCCCCCTGGGTAGAGTGCCATGGCATCTCAGCTCATAGCAACCTCCAACTCCTGGGCTCAAGTGAGTCTCCTGCCTCCGCCTCCCAAGTAGCTGGGACCACAGGCGCCCGCCACAACGCCTGGCCATTTTTTGGTTGCAGCCATCGTTGTTTGGCGGGCCCGGGCTGGATTTGAACCCGCCACCTTAGGTGTATGTGGCTGGCGCCTTAGCCACTTGAGCCACAGGCGCTGAGCCAATTTTTGTATTTTTAGTGCAAAAGGGGTTTCACTATTGCTCAGGCTGGTCTTGAATTCCTGAGCTGAAAAGATCCTCCTGCTTAGGCCTCCAAGAGTGCTAGGATAACAGGCATGAGCCACCATGCCTGGCCCCATTTTATTTTTTTAATTTATTATTATTATTATTATTATTTTGCAGTTTTTAGCCGGGGCTGGGTTTGAACCCACCACCTCCAGTATATGGGGCTGGTGCCTTACTCCTTTGAGCCACAGGTGCCACCCAGCCTGGCCCCATTTTCACCATTTCTAAGTACATAATTCAGTGGCATTAACTACCTTCAAAATGTTGTGCAACCATCACCACTATTTCCAAAACTTTGTCATTTCCCTAAATAACCTTGTACCCATTAAGCAATTCCTTACCTGGGGTGCTTCTCATGTTCTCTGCACCAGACTGAATCCTGCTGCTATCTGGCATCCATTTGTATATCCCTCTCTTCAGGAAATCTTTTCTTGACTTAAGCCCTCGCTTTGTAGCATTATACAACTGTAATAAAATGATTGTAGTTTCAGGTCTGTCTCCCTGTGTCTCTGGTGCCTCTCTGCCCAGGAGGGAAGGGAAAGTCTGAGTCTAACTTGGTGCACATAGCAGGCCCTGATCCATATTTGTTAACTGAATGAATAACTGATGTTTTTCCTTTTCCTGTGGGCACGGCAATTTACTGAAATAATTCTGTACAATTTAGGAAGCTTGTGTTCCCCTTTCTACACCTTCAAGATCTGCTCAAACCTTTGAAATTGTGATTGCAATTTCAAAGGAGGGAATATCACATCACCTCCCTGGGAAGAACATTCCAGGAAGCTGGGTTTTTAGTGAGTCATGATATATTAATAGCACCATCAAAATCTGAACAAAGATTGCATTATGTTATTGCAGAGCCAGCAAGACAATATGCTATGCATATTGTCTGCCAAGTGTATCTGTTTGCTTGGAACATACATCATCTTATAAAAGCACTTTAAAGCCTCAACATTTGACCGGTTAAAGTTCTAGGGCTTGAAAAACATTGTTTTTTAAATTCCAGATTAAAATTGAAAAAGAAAATCAGAAGGAAAACCAATGAAACATTCAACATTTGAATATCATTCAGTGTGGGTGTAGAAAATTATGCTATTTTGCAGTCTCCTTCTGTCACCCAGCTAGAGTGCAGTGGGGTTATCATAGCTCACTGCAACCTCCACCTCCAGGTTTCAAGTGATCCTCTTACCTCAGTCTTCTGAGTAGCTGGGACTACAGGCATAGGCCATGACACCTGGCTAATTTTTCTATGTTTGGTAAAGCTAGGGTCTTGCTTTTGCTCAGGCTAGTCACAAACTCTGAAGCTCAAGCAATCCTCCTGTCTTGGCCTTCCAGAGTGCTAGGATTACAGGCATGAATCACCACACTCTGCCAGCCCTTCCTTTTTATTTATTTTTCTGAGGCAGTCTCACTCTACCCTTGGTAGAGTACCATGCTATAACAGCCCATATAGCCTATGGCTAGGAGGAGCGAGAGTTATAGGTAACACCTGCATAGATAGCTCAATAATGGAACACCTTGGTGAAAAGGGCATGGGGAGGGATTTAGTTCTCGTAATATGCAGGAGAGAGCTCTCCAGATGAGAGCGTTGGTGTATTGGCAGTCTCTACACCTATGGTGTCGAGAGGCATGAGATCAGCCTTATATTAAGCTGGAGGAGAAGGCAGTTAGGAGCATGTGCAGTCTATCATGGACTCACTCTGACTCTGTTGCTTCTCCTGCCTGCAGAATGAGAGGTTGAGGTAGGTGGATTGCTTGAGCTCATGAGTTCAAGACAACCCTGAGCCAGAGCAAGACCCAGTCTCTAAAATAACATAGCATTGGCTCGGCGCCTGTGGCTCAAGTGGCTAAGGCACCAGCCACATACACCTAAGGCAGCGGGTTCAAATCCAGCCTGGGCCCACCAGACAACAATGACGGCTGCAACAAAAAAAATAGCCAGGCATTGTGGTGGGCACCTGTGGTCCCAGCTACTTGCAAGGTGGAGGCAGGAGACTTGCTTGAGCCCAGGAGTTCGAGGTTGCTGTGAGCTGTGATGCCACAGCACTCTACCCAGGGGGACAGCTTGAGGTTCTGTCTCAAAAAAACAAAAAACATAGCATTGTGCCAGGCACTGTGCTGGGTGCCTATGGTCCCAGCTACTTGGGAATCTGAGGCAAGAGGGTCACTTGAGTCCAAGAATTTGAGTTTGCTGTGAGCTATGATGAACACTACGGCACTCTACCCAGGGTGACAGAGTGAGACTTTCTCTTAAAAAAAAAAAAGAAATGGCTGGGCATAGTGGCTCATGCCTATAATTCTAGCACTGTGGGAGGCTGAGGCGAGTGGATTGCTTGAGCTCACAGGTTCAAGATCAGCCAGAGCAATACTGAGACCCCGTCTCTACTAAAAATAGAAAAACTGAGGCAAGAGATGGCTTGAGCCTAAGAATTGGAAATTGCTGTGAACTATGATGCCACAGTGCACTACCCAGGGCAACAGCTCGAGACTCTGTCTCAAAAAAAAAAAAAAAAAGAAAAGAAAAGAAAATGGTAAGCATAAGGAGATGTGTTTTACCACTAACCCAAATGGCAGTAACTTAAGTAGGACAATGCCAAATGTTGGCTAGTGTCTGGAAAACGGAAACTGTCTTATACCCCTGATGGAGGCATGAATCAATACACTTACTCTGGAGAGCAATTTGGCACATCTAAGGAAGTTGAAGAACTTACCCTGAACTACTTCCTGGTATATACTAGGCAAAGACTTCCCAGTTGCACTAGGAGTAATGTACAAGAATGTTCTCTACAATACTGTAGTGTGGAAAACTTGAAGATACAGGCGGTGCCTGTGGCTTAGTGAGTAGGGCGCAGGCCCCATATACCAAGGGTGGCAGGTTCAAACCCGGCCCTGGCAAAATAGCAACAAAAAAATAGCTGGGCACCTGTAGTCCCACTACTCATGAAGCTGAGGCAAGAGAATCGCCTAAGCCCAGGAGTTGGAGGTTGCTGTGAACTGTGAAGCCACAGCATTCTACTGAAGGTGATAAAGTGAGACTCTGCTTCTAAAAACAAAACAAAACAAAACAAAACAAAAAACCCAAGAGAATATACTGGTAATTTCTAACACAGTTCAGGCGTAGTGGCTTACACCTGTAATCTCAGCTACTTGGAAGGCTGAGGCAAGAGGATTGCTTAAAGCCCAAGGATTTGAGGTTGGTATGAGCTATGATGCCATGGCACTCAACCAAAGGAGACAAAATGAATCTCTGTCTCAAAAATAAATAAATAGGCTTGGTGCCTATAGCTCAAGTGGCACCAGCCACATACACCAGAGTCCAGCCTGGGCCCACCAAACAACAGCGACAACTACAATCAAAAAATAGCTGGGGCTCACTCGGCGCCTGTGGCTCAAGCAGCTAAGGTGCCAGCCACAAGTGCAGTCTATCATGTGCAGTCTATCATGGACTCCAGTTTGAATCTTAGTTATTATGTCAAAACATTCTTGAGCTAGGAGGTTTGAATCCAGTCCAGGCCCGCCAAACAATGACGGCTACAACCAAAAAATAGCCAGGCGTTGTGGCAGGTGCCTGTAGTCTCAGCTACTTGGGAGACGGAGGCAGGAGAATCGGTTGAGCCCAGGAGATGGAGGTTGCTGTGAGCTGTGATGCCACAGCACTCTACCCAGGGTGATGGCTTGAGGCTTTGTCTCAAAAAAAAAAAAATAGCCAAGCATTGTGGCGGGTGCCTGTAGTCCCAGCTACTTGGGAGGCTGAGGCAAGAGAATTGCATAAACCCAAGAGTTTGAAGTTGCTGTGAGCTGTGACAGCATGGCTCTCTACCCAGGGCGACAGGTTGAGGCTCTGTCTCCAAAATAAATAAATAAATAAAAGAAAGAAACAAACAAACAAAAGCAAATTCTGGCACTCTGAGAGGCTGAGGAGGATGGATTGCCCAGAGCTCACAGGTTTAAACCAGTCTGAGCAAGAGCAAGACCTCATCTCTAAAAAATCGCCAGGCGTTGTGGTGGGTGCCTGTAGACCCAGCTACTTGGGAGGCTGAGGCAACAGAATTGCGTGAGCCCAACAGTTTGAGGCTGCTGTGAGCTGTGATACCACAGAACTCTACTGAGGGTGACAAAGTGAGACTCTGTCTCAAAAAAAAAAAGAATGTTTTGACATAATAACTAAGAAAGTTACATGAAGGCTATGTTAACCAGTTGGATGGAAGTGTCTTGGATTGTGTGTGAAAACACCACACTGTACCCCCAAAGTGCATCAATGTACACAGTTACCATTTAATAAAAAAAAGAAAGAAAGAAAGAAAATAAATAAATATAAAAAGCATTTTTTTGACACTACCTATGGAGATGGAGATGGTAGCCATCTTCTATGTGGCATCATGGCTACCCTCAGACCCCTTGTAAAGCCAAAGATCATCAAAAAGAGGACCAAGAAGGCGGCACCTGTGGCTCAAAGGAGTAGGGCGCTGGCCCCATATACTGTAGGTGGTGGGTTCAAACCTGGCCCCGGCCAAAAATAAAACCTGCAAAAAGAGGACCAAGAAATTTATCTGGCACCAGTCAGACTGATATGTCAAAATTAAGTGTAACTGGTGGAAACCCAGAGGTATTGATAACAGGGTTTGGAGAAGATTCAAGGGCCAGATCTTGATGCCCAACATTGGTCATGGGAACAACAAGAAAACAAAGCATATGCTGCCCATTGGTTTCTGGAAGTTCCTCATCCACAGTGAAGGAGCTGGAAGTTCTGCTGAAGGTGCAACACATCTTAATGTGCAGAGATTGCTCACAACGTTTCCTCCAAGAGCCTCAAAGCCATTGTGGAAAGAGCAGCCCAGCTGGCCATCAGAGTTGCCAATCCCAATGCCAGGTTGCGCAGTGAAGAAAATATATAGACAGCTCAGATGCACATTTTATTTGTGTTTAAATAAAACCATAAAAACAACAACAACAACAACAAAAAAGCTGGCTTGGCACCTATAGCTCAGTGAGTAGGGCGCCAGCCACATTACACTGAAGCTGGCAGGTTTGAGCCCCGTCTGGGCCTGCTAAACCACAATAACAACTGCAACCAAAAAATAGCTGGGCATTGTGGTGGGTGCCTGCAGTCCCAGCTACTCGGGAGGCTGAAGCAAGAGAATCACTTAAGCCCAAGAGTTTGAGGTTGCTGTGAGCTGTGACGTCGCACCAAGGGCAATGTGGTGAGACTCTTATCTCAAAAAAAAAAAAGAAAGAAAAAAGCCAGGCATGGTGTGTGTGAGCCTGTAGTCCCAGCTACTCATTGAGCTGAGGCAGGAGGATCACTTAAGCCCAGGAGTTTGAGGTGGCTGTGAGCTATGAAGATGCTAGACACTCCAGCCTGAGCAACAGAGTAAGAGTCTGTCTCTAAAGAAGGAAGAATATAAAAAGGAAGTACAAGGAATAAAGGGACATGCTATATAACACTATGAGGTAAAATCTGGAGAAATACAGAATATCTGTGGGATATTTGGATTGGTTTCTCCACAAATAAATGCTATTTAAAACCAACAACTCTTCTCAAAAGAAATTTAAGAGACCCAACAACCAACACTGCAGCTTAAAGGCCTGTGGGCACTGTGGGTCCCATGAGGGAGCTGGGGTATGGGGTGGCCCAACTGTGTTTCTACCTGCTTGGCAGCAGCTGCAGGCATTCCAGCATTCTTGCCCAGAGCTCAAATTCCTCAGTGGACCTTTTATTTCCCATAATGTTCTACCCTTTATTTCCTTAGTTCTTTCTTTTTGGCTCTACATATTTCTTATTTTACTTTTTCATTTTCTACCATGAATTTCAAAGGTAGACAAAAGTAGACAGACTAGGCGGGGATCAACAGCCTGATCTCAGCTTATCTCGCAGCTGCCTGAGACATGGCTTCAGTTCATAAGTACCTATCAAATGTTTCTTTCTGAGAAAAAAAAGTAGAAGAGTATAGAACCCCATGTGATTATCACTATCCCCAACTGCCAGCTGACACCTACACATCCATACTGTATGCCATCTTCCCCCTTCCTCCAAGCTATTCTGAGGCAATTCCACTATTTCATTATATTATTTCACCCAGAAATATTTCAGCTTTTTCTTAATATATCTCTGTATTTAAACATACTCAATGTACTTGGTACTATAATCAAATGCACAATTAAACAAGTAACTGAACAAGAGACAAGGATGTTCATTCTCATCATTTTAACATTGTACCGAAGGTTCTAGCCAGGGGGCACTTGATCAAGAAAAAGAAGTAGGGCTGGGTGAGGTAGCTCACACCTGTAATCCCAGCACTTGGTAGGCTGAGGTAGGTGGATTGCCTGATCCTACAGGTTCGAGACCAGCCCAGGGCAAAAAAAAATAGCTAGGCATTGTGGTGGGCGTCTATAGTCCCAGCTACTTGGGAGGCAGAGAAAGGAGACTTAAGGACACTTAAGTCCAAGAATTTGAGGTTGCTGTGAACTATGATGCCACAGCACTCTACTGAGGGCGACAAAGTCTCTTTTGAGTCTCTGTCTCAAAAAAACAAAAAAAAGTAAAAGGTATCCTGATTGGATAGGAATTAATAAGGTCTATCTTTCTTTATAGATGACAAGAACTTATATATAGAAACTCCTAAGGATTACAAACCCAAAATATATTTATTAGAACTAATAAATGAATCTGGCAAGGTTTCAGGATATAAGATTAATATACAAAAACCAACTGTATTTATATACAGTAATAATGAATAATCCAAAAGCAAAATTAACAATTCTATTTATACCAAGCATCAAAAAGTATAAAATACTTAAAAATAAATTTACTGGCCAAGTGCAGTGGCTCATGCCTGTAATCAAAGCACTCTGGGAGGCCTAGGCATGTGGATCCCTTGAGCTTAGGAGTTCAAGACCAGCCTCAGCAAGAGTGAGATCCCATCTCTCCTAAAAACAGGAAAATTAGCTGGACCTTGTGGCAGGTGCCTGTAGTCCAAGGTACTTGGAAGGCTGAGGCAAGAGGGTCATTTTGAGCCCAAGAGTTTAAGGTTGTTGCAAGCTATGATGCCATGGCATTCTACCCAGGGTGACAGAGTGAGATTCTGTCTCCAAAATTAACTAACTAAATAAATAAATAAATTTAACAAAAGAAATGTAAAACTTATACTATACACTGAAAATTGTGGGAAACTGTTGAAATAAATCAAAGATAGGGTGGCACCTGTGGCTTAGAGAGTAGGCCGCT
The DNA here is from genome assembly GCA_963575145.1 of Galago senegalensis. Lineage (NCBI taxonomy): Eukaryota > Metazoa > Chordata > Mammalia > Primates > Galagidae > Galago > Galago senegalensis. Next base: position 4,541 of record CAUYTI010096352.1, on the reverse strand, counting down.
GGCCCCATATACCAAGAGTGGCAGGTTCAAACTTGGCCCCGGCCAAACTGCAACAAAAAAATAGCCAGGTGTTGTGGCAGGCACCTGTAGTCCCAGCTACTTGGGAGGCTGAGGTCAGAGAATCACCTAAGCCCAGGAAATGGAGGTTGCTGTGAGCTGTGTGCTGCCACGGCACTCTACCCAGGGTGACAAAGTGAGACTCTGTCTCTAAAAAAAGAAAAATTCCAAAAATCCACCTGAGATAAAGATAGATGAATAATTTCCATCCAGGAACAAGGATATTTTATTTTATTTTATTTATTTATTTATTTTTTTGAGACAGCGTCTCAAGCTATCCCCCTGGGTAGAGTGCCATGGCATCACGCTCACAGCAACCTCCAACTCCTGGGCTCAAGCGAGTCTCTTGCCTCCGCCTCCCAAGTAGCTGGGACCACAGGTGCCCACCACAACTCCTGGCTATTTTTTGGTTGCAGCTGTCGTTGTTTGGCAGGTCCGGGCTGGGGATTTGAACCCACCACCTTAGGTGTATGTGGCTGGCGCCTTAGCCGGTGAGCTATAGGTGCCGAGCCAGGATATTTTAAAAGGTGATATCCCTACCTTCCACCACCACCACCCCAGTCAAGTAAAAAATAAAAATGTTTTCTTGGCGCCTATGGCTCAAGTGGCTAAAGTGCAGCCACATACACCTGAGCTGGCGGGTTCAAATCCAGCCCGGGCCCACCAAACAACAATGATGGCTGCTACCAAAAAATAGCGTTGTGGTGGGTACCTGTAGTCCCAGCTACTTGGGAGGCTAGCTTGAGCCCAGGAGAATAGCTTGAGCCCAGGAGCTGGAGGTTGCTGTGAGCTGTGATGCCACAGCACTCTACCCAGGGTGACAGCTTGAGGCTCTGTCTCAAAAATATAAATAAATAAAAAATTAAAATATTTGTTTATAGAAAAATTGGAAAATAGAGAAGTACAAATAAGATGGGAAAACATCACTGATGAATCCTAGCACACACTATTAGCCTTCATAGTCTTAGAAAAGGTCACACTATATTGCCCAGGCTGGAGTGTGGTGGCACAGTCAGCCTTGAACTCCTGGGCTTAAGAATTTGAGGTTGCTGTGGGCTAAGACTGCTCTGGCACTCTACCCAGGGCAACAGAGTGAGATGCTGTTTCCATTGTCTCCCCCCCAAAAAACCCAAACTACTGGGCGTGGTGGCTCACCCCTGTAATCCCAACATTTGGCAGGCTGAGGTGAATGGATTGCATGAGCTCACAGGTTCGAGACCAGCCTAAGCTAGAGCAAGACCCCATCTGTAAAAATAGCTGGGCGTTTTGGTGGGTGCCTGTAGTCTCAGCTACTTGGGAGCCTAATACAAGAGAATCGCTTGAGCCCAAGAGTTTTGAGGTTGCTGTGAGCTATAATGCCATGGCACTCTACCAGGGGTGACAAAGTGAGACTCTGCCTCCAAAAATAAAAAAAGCAAAACACAAGACAGTGGGCGGCACCTGTGGCTCAGTGAGTAGGACACAGGCCCCACATACTGAGGGTGGCGGATTAAAACCCAGCCCTGGGCTCGGCGCCTGTGGCTCAAGCAGCTAAGGCGCCAGCCATATACACCTAAGGTGGTGGGTTCGAATCCCCAGCCCAGGCCCAACAAACAACAATGATGGCTGCAACCAAAAAAAGGCCAGGTGTTGTGGCGGGCACCTGTAGTCCCAGCTACTTGGGAGGCGGAGGCAGGAGACTCGCTTGAGCCTAGTAGTTGGAGGTTGCTGTGAGTGTGATGCCATGGCACTCTACCCAGGGGGATAGCTTGAGGCTCCGTCTCAAAAAAAAAGAAAAAAAACCCAGCCCTGGCCAAACTGCAACAGAAAAATAGCTGGGCTTTGTGGCGGGCGCCTGTAGTCCCAGCTACTCGGAAGGCTGAGGCAAGAGAATTGCCTAAGTCCAGGAGATGGAGGTTGCTGTGAGTTGTGTGATGCCACAGCACTCTACCAAGGACAATAAAGTGAGACTCTGTCTCTACAAAAAAAAACAAAAACAAAAACAAAAAATATCACAAGGCGGCATGGTGCCTGTAGCTCAGTGGCTAGGGTGCCAGCCACATACACCAGAGCTGGGGGTTTGAATCTAGCCCAGGCCTACCAAACAATGGCAACTACAACCAAAAAATAGCCAGGCGTTGTGGCAGGTGCCTGTTGTCCCAGCTACTCGTTGTGGCAGGTGCCTGTTGTCCCAGCTACTCAGGAGGCTGAGGCAAGAGAATCACTTAAGCAGAAGAATTTGAGGTTGCTGTGAGCTGCAATGCCACGCACTCTACCCAGGGTGACAAAGTGAGACTCTGTCTCAAAAACAAACAAACAAACAAACAAACAAAAAAAAAAATACAGGTTAGCAGTTAACATGATTTGTGGCAGTTTCAGTGTGCCAATCCTTTCATCATTTATTCAAAAAACATTTGAGTGGTTACTCTGCCAGACACTGTGCTTGGTAGGAGCTTAGGTTTCAAAGTTCCAAGGCTCAGAAGATAACAATCTAGTGAGTAGCATAGAAATTAACAGATACCTTCTATGGTACACAGGCTGGTACACTGGCTGGCCTGCTGCAGTAGCACCAAGGGACAGCTCCTAATCAAGACTTGGAAGGTTGGCTCAGCACCCGTAGCACGGTGGTTATGGTGCCAACCACAAACACTGAGGCTGGCAGGTTTGAGCTTGGCCTGGGCCTGCTAAACAGCAATGACAACTGCAACAACAGAAAAATAGGGCGGTGCCTGTGGCTCATTGAGTAGGGTGCCAGCCCCATATACCGAGCTGGCAGGTTCAAACTCGGCCCTGGCCAAATTGCAACAACAACTGCAACAAAAAAGTAGCTGGGTCTTGTGGCAGGCACCTGTAGTCCCAGCTACTCAGGAGGCTGAGGCAAGAGAATCACCTAAGCCCTGGAGTTGGAGGTTGATGTGAGCTGTGACATCACAACACACTACCAAGGGCAATAAAGTGAGACTCTCTCTAAAAAAATTAAAAAATAGCCGGGTGTTGTGGCAGGTGGCTGTAGTCCCAGCTACATGGGAGGCTGAGGCAAGAGAATCACGTAAGTCCAAGAGTTTGAGGTTGCTGTGATCTGTGACACCATCTGTACATCTGTAAGATGTTTTCCCATCTTATTTGTACTTCGCTATTTTCCAATTTTTCTATAAACAAACATTTTTATTTATTTATTCATTTTTTTGAGACAGAGACATGGCACTCTACCTGGGCAATATTGTGAGACTGTCTAAAAAAAAAAAAAAAAACCAAAAAACAAACAAAAAAAAGACTTGGAAGGTCAAGGAAGGCTTCCTGAGGAGGTACCAGACTCAAAATTTAAGTAGGAAAGAGCCAGAGGCAAGGGTGAAAGTGATGGGAGCACTGATGGCAGAAGAAAGAGCTGTGGGCGTCTGGGAGAGGTTGTGGCTTGGTACCTCCTGGAATCAGAAATGATAGAAGGTGCGAGGGGCTACAGCCATGGGCAAAACAGATCTCTGAAGGACGGTAAAGGCTGCTTACTGCTGGAGGAAGGTGTGGGGCCTTGTGGCCATATTAAAGGGTTTGGACGTCATCTAGGGACACAAGGGAATCCTCCAAGATTTTGTGGCAAAATTATACCCTTACAAAGATCTCTCTGGCTGTGAGTGGAGCATGAAGCATGCATAGGGAAAGAATCCGAGGAGGCCTACCAGGACCTGGGTGTTGGCAGGGCTGGCAGGATCTGGTAGGAGGAAACTGGAATAATCAGAGAGGACTGGGACCCCAGGGGGATGAGAAAAAGGAAGAGATGGTGGGATCAGGAGGGCCTGTGGGCTTTTCCCAAAGATGCTGCCCTGGCCCGTAGACCTCAGCTCCAGACATTGGGTTGCCATGGAGATACCTGTGACATCACATAGATCCAGACTGCAGGACACTTGCCTCCCTTCCTAACTCATAGGTGATCACTCTGGAAACAAAATGGACATCCCATCCAGGAGGTAAGTCTGGAGTGTCAGTCCTGCGCCCTTAGCAACTGAACTCTGGGACCTTGGCCTCAGCTATTTATTTTATTTACAAGAGCATAAATCCACTTTTATTTATTTACTTTTCATTAATTTAATCCTTGAGGGGTATAGTATCATATAGATTCTGTGTCCAATGGCTTTAGCAGGAAGGTTGCTTTGGAATTTGGTACAAACCATGCCATTGTCTCTGCACCCTTTCTCCCTCCCTGGTTGCCTTTCCCTACATTACTCTAGTTTTGTTTGGTTTGCCACCAGGAGTCACGGTGTGTTCTTGGCTTTGTATACACAATGATATTGCTTGCCCAAATAGAATTCAGTTTCATCTTAGGCATAAATACCTTCAAAAAAAATTTTTTTTGAGATAGAGCCTCAAGCTATTCCCCTGGGTAGAATGTTGTGGCATCACAGCTCACAGCAACCTCCAACTCCTGGGCTCAAGCGAGTCTCCTGCCTCAGCCTCCCAAGTAGCTGGGACCACAGGCGCCCACCACAATGCCTGGCCATTTTTTGGTTGCA
>CAUYTI010096351.1:0-23899 GCA_963575145.1 Galago senegalensis | reverse complement strand
CATGCTAGCTAGTTAAACAAGTGACGTCAACAAATCAGCTGTTCAGATAATTTAGGTAAGTAATTTATTTATTTTTTCATGAATTTAGCAGACTGTACTCATATTATTTATATTTTATAGTGGCAGCAAAAAGTCTAGCGCTGGCCTTGAAAGTGACACTTATGATTTACGAGGTATCATTATTAAAAAAATATATATTGATAAGGAAAAGGTTAACTCTTGGGCATCAGCAAATATCACAATAAAGAACAAATGTTTAGAAATATTTCATCATTTTTAAACAAACCATATTCCATACAATAATGCACTAAAAATTGTGGGATACATGCTATCCTTACCAGGAACTAATGCTGTGACTGAGTGTGCTTTTTCCTATGGTAAATAAAGTGTGGCCATCAGAAAAATTACAATTAAGTGTTGAGACTCTGAAAGCCATTTTATGTGTGAAATATAATTTAAAAAATTCTTGTGAAAAATTTCATGATCTTTTAAACGATAGCAATCTACTAAAAAAAAATTCACTCAAATGAGAAATATGCCAAAGAATAAAATAATACTATACATACTGGGGTTCTGAAACTATCTGCTTTCTGAAATTCGAAATCTCTTGGCATGTCTGGGAAATTCTCTTTCAAAATTTCATGAAGATGAGCCTCTGTGTTTTGTGAGGCAGCTTCATCACTTTCAGGGATTCCTATAAGGCAAATATTAGTTTTCTTCGAATTATCCCAGAGCTCCTTAAGAGAAAGATCCGTTCTTGTTTTCCTTTTTTTTTTTTTTTCATCCTTGCACTCTTGGGCTTGTTCAAAGGCTTTGTCTTCAATGTCAGAAGTTTGTTCCACTCTGTTACGAAGAGATTCCACTGTGTTTTTCAAATCGTTGAGGGATGTGACCTCTTGTCTCAAAGTTTCAAAGTCTTTGATCATTTTATCTTTGAAATTGTTGAATTCCTGAGTCATCTTTTGAATAATTTCTTGAGACATTTTTTTAATCATTTCTTGGAATTCTAGCTCTTTCCTTCCTTCCATTCTATTAATCTTCTTTACTATCCACATTCTGAACTCAATTTCTGTCATCTCAGCCATCTCTTTATGGGTTGGATCTTCAGATACCTCTGCCATGTCCTTCCTTGGGGGGGGTTGCTCTAGTCTGGTTATTCCTACTACTGGAGTTTTTCTGCTGGCTCTGCCCCATGCTGGATTTACTCCACTTGGCTAGATGAGCTGGGAGGAGGAAGTTGGGTTGGGGGCTCTGGGAGTAATATTTTACTGGCCTTTTTGGGAAAAGGCTGGGACTAGTGTCTGTATCTTTTCCCCTAGAACTTTGCCAAGGATGCGTATAATGCTACGGTCTGAGAACCTGGAGGCCTGCTTGTCTCTATCTTGTTTACAGCTGGTATCTGTTCTACCTTAGAAAATCAATTACTCTGGGTTAAGATCTCGGCTATGGAGAAATAAGAGTGATTAAGTCACCCCTCCCCTTACTGGCGATGGTTGCAAAAGGAAAACCACACCTTTCCTCAACCACACCCCCAGGGTATTACTTTAGATAGTTCTAAGGTGATTGGCCCAGTTCAAATGATATAAGACAAGTGTCCCAGTCAAAACAATTCTCAGGTGGGGTAGTTCGAGAGGTCTCTGGCAACTGTAGAGCAGGGATCTTCTGCCAGCTCAAGTATGACCCGCTCTGGTGTTCTGTGGGGTCAGAGGGACCTGCCCAGCAAATAAAGTATTCTAGGGAGGTCGATGCCTCCTAGCCCACCTTGTACCTTTGTCACACCCAGTCACTGGAGACCCCAGAGGGCTGTGACCTAGTTGCCCAATAAGCGAATATGGCAGGGCTCTGTGTCTGCCAAAATCAAAGTAGAGCCAGTGCCAGCTTCACTTAGTTACTGCTCTTTGACCCCTGCCAGCAAAGGAAAGTGAGGCTTGACTGTCTTAGGCACTCAGTGACAACTAGAAAATGTTCCACCTGAAGATAATTTGGGCCTGAGAAAATCCCGAGAGCATCAGAGATTCTCCCTCGACCACCAGTTGATTTGCCCAAATCAAGAGATCCAAACCTTTGACCCAGTCAGTACCCACTCCCTGATTGGAAAGATCACAAGGTCTCTAGCAACTAAATAATAGGAGTCTACTGGTGGTATAAGTGTGGCTCGCTCTGACGCTCTGAGGAGTCAGAAAGGCCTCTTCAGTAGATGATTTGGAGTAAGGAGGCTGATGTCTCTTTCCCCTCCTTACTCACCCTTCGCTGCTGGACTCTGGTAACCTCAGTCTCAGTTAACCCCACTACCAATTTCTGTTGACCCAGACTCTGTAACCCAGTCCTGTCCAATAGGTGAGTGAGTCAGGTTTTTGTGCCTACCAGAGTCCAGTAAAGTCAATGAGTTCGTCAGGGTTTTGTGCCTGACAGAGTCCCAGTAATGTCAATGTCTTCTCCACTCGGTGACCACTCTTTGTGGCCAGCCAGCAGAGATAGTTGAAGCCTATCTGCTTCAGGCACTCAATGGGAGCTGTAGAATATTCTGCTTTGGTTCAATCTAAGCCTGGAATTTGTTTTCTTGAAGTCGTGGTTTGCCTCGGTGGGGAGGACATGTGTTTATCTATCTCTTCTCTCAGTTCAGCTCCCCACTTTCAGCTTCATTGGGCTCTGCTGGCAGTTGTTTCTCTCCCTGAACTGAAGTTTATGTTGAAAGCTAGCTCCAGTCAGCTCTCATCTGCTATTCCTCCAAATTCTTATTAAATGTGAAAATTTTAGTTAGGGAATAGAGCCAACCCAGGGATTTAGCAACGTACAAAATACATTGAAACCAGGCAGACAAATAAACAGACTAAAATGCTACCGGACATACAAGCACACCAATGCCCAGACGCTCAGCCACAAGTAAACAAACAGACAAAGAAGTAAACAGAACAACAGACAAACCAGCCAACTAACAGATCAAAAAAGAAAGAAGGAAGAAAGAAAAAAAATAGTAATAATAAAAGATAACCACAGAAATGTTGGTCGTAAAATGATAGAGCAAACAAATAGGAAAGCAAACAATCAAAGAAGAAAGAAAATCAAAATATATATATATATATAAAATAAAAATTAAACATCAAAAAAAAAACAAAAAAAGGAAGAGGAGGGCACCACTAAGAAAATTACTTTTTTTGAGTATATACAAATAAGTCCCTTTTTCAATGAGGTGGGGTTCCAGTTTAAAAATATATATATAATTGTGCTGCAGTATACTTTCTAAACAACAGGTGGCGCTGTGAGTGGTCCATGTGATAATACCAAAAATAGAAAGGGAAAAAAAATATATACATACATATATATAAATATATAAATAAATATATATATAAATATATATATATATATATATATATTATATATATAAAAGGAGAATCTTTGCTGGCAGGATGCCCAGATTCTCCCCACAACAGTTCCCGCAAAGTGTTGGGCATCTTGGATTAACTTCAGATGCCGGATGGCTGGCTGCAGATCAGATTAAGTTCTCCGGGCTTCTGGGGGAGGTGTTATGGAGACGCCATTTTGGAGGTTTTACATTACAGCTGGCTCCTGGCTGGCCGCCCACTCCTATCTGTCCTCCAAACTTCGCCACAAGTTCACACTTCGCCAGACTTTCACTCAACTCCTAATTTCCCCTCAAACAGAAAACCGTTGTGGTCCAAGGGAAAGGAGCTGGATGCCCCTTGTGCATTTTGCTTTCAGTTTATTTCTGATGGAGAAGGAGCTGCAGCTTCCGCAGCCACGGCAAGACGTTTAAAAGATTTTTCAGTGTTTGTAAGAAGGGAATCGATTCCCTGCACTCAACTCCTAATTTCCCCTCAAACAAATCCGTGTGGTCCGAGGGAAAAGAGCTGGGGTGCCCCTTTTGCATTCTGCATTCAGTTTATTTCCGATGGGGGAGGGGCTGCAGCTCCCGCTGCCGCTGCCGCCACCGCAGCAGAATGTTCAAAAGATTTTTCAGTGTTTGTAGGAGGGGAACCGATTCACCCTGTGGGTCACCACATCAGTGCAGCTCCATACAGACTTCCAAAATTACAGGATAGATCAGTTCCTAAGCAGAGTCCCTTCCCCTCAAGTTTCTGTCCAAATGCCTGGATCCCTGACACCCCAAATTGGGTCCAAATGTCTCCCATTTCTGGCTGCTAAATTCCGCTCAGGAATCCATGCCTCACCACACTCTCTACGAGACACACAAACTCCCCACAAATTGGGCACAGGAGCCTTTCATGGGGGAGGGATTGGTTTCTATCTCTCAGGTTGCAAGCCGAGGACCTGGCACCACAGGATGCAAGCCATGGACCTGGCACCGCAGGTCGCAGATGGCGCCATTTCAGTTGCTGCCCTGAGTTTTTTCTGGCTGACACCATAGATCTGGGCTACACTTCCAATCCAGCAATTCACCTCTTTGCTGCTGGCCCTGTGCTGCTTATCCATGCAAGGACTCCAGGCAGAAGAGATCCAGTAAGCCCACTCTCACCTAAACCCACCAGGAGAGTGGACTCAGGGATGCATCTCCTCTGCCATCTTGCTCCACCTCCACAACAAGTCTACTTTTAGTTCCCTAAGAATTCTTCAAACTTCTTTCCTAAAAGGGCATATTAGCTTGCATTCCCACCAGCAGTGTAGAAGTGTTCCCTTCTCTCCACATCTAAACCAACATCTGCAGTTTTGGGATTTTTGTGATGTGGGCTAATCTTACTGGAGTTAGATGATATCTCAAAGTGGTTTTTATTTGCATTTCTCTGATGATTAAAGATGATGAGCATTTTTCATGTGTCTGTAGACCATGTGCCTATCTTCTTCAGAAAAGCTTCTGTTCAAGTCTCTTGCCCACAATTAAATGGTATTATTTGTTCTTTTCTTACTAATTAGTTTGAGTTCTCTATAGATACTAGTTATCAAACCTTTGTCAGAAACATAACCTGCAAATATCTTCTCCCATTCTAAGGGCTGTTAGCTTGCTTATGTACTGTATTCTTGGCTGTGCAGAAGCTTTTTAGTTTGATCAGATCCCAGTAATAAATTTTTAGTGTTGCTACAACTGCCAAGGGGGTACTCCACATAATATATTCTCCCAGGCCAATTTATTCAAGCATTTTCCCTGCACTCTCTCCTTTATAGTTTCATATCTTAAGTTTAAATCTTTTATCCAGTAAGAATGAATTTTTATTAATGATGAAAGATCAGGGTCCAGTTTCAGTCTTCTACAGATTGCCAGCCAGTTCACCCAATGTCATTTGTTACATAGGAAATCTTTCCCCTAATTAATTCTTTTGATAGGATTATCAAAGATCCAATGACAATAAGTGGCTGGGTTCATCTCTTGCTTCTCTATTCTGTTCCATATATCTACCTCTATTTTTGTGCCAGTACCATGCTGTTTTGATCACTATAGATTTATAGTATAGTTTGAAGTCTGCCAGTGTGATTCCTCCTGATTTGTTTTTATTTCTGAGTAATATATTGCTTATTTGAGTTTTTTTCTGATTCCATATAAAATGAAGTACAATTTTTTCCAGATCTTTAAAGTATGACAATGGTGCTTTAATAGGGATTATATTAAATTTGTATATTGATCTGGGTAGTATGAACAATTTAACAATGTTGATTCTTCCCAGCCATGAACATGGTATGTTTTTCCATTTGTAAACATCTTCAGCTATTTCTTTTCTCAGTGTTTCATAGTTCTCTTTATAGAGATCTTTCACTTCCTTTGGTAGGTAAATTCCCAGATATTTCTTTTCTTTCTTTTTTTTTTTTTTTTTTTTTTGAGACAGAGTCTCAAGCTGTCACCCCGGGTAGAGTGCTGTCGTGTCACAGCTCACAGCAACCTCAAAATCTTGGGCTTAAGTGATTCTCTTGCCTCAGCCTCCCAAGTAGCTGGGACCACAGGTGCCTACCACAATGCCTGGCTATTTTTTGGTTGCAGCCATCATTGTTGTTTTGGCAGGTCTGGGCTGGATTCGAACCCACCACCTTAGGGGTATGTGGCTGGTGCCTTAGCTACTTGAGCCACAGGTGCCTAGCCGAGAAGTGAGTACCTTAACCAACCACTCTCAGAGAGCTGGCATCCAGGCTCCCAATCACTTAGAGATTGGGAGGAATGTGGGAGTAGGCTGGGGGAGGATGGCACTCACATGCTCAGATCTGTCAGGGTATCAGCAGCAAAGATGAAGGGTTTGTACACATCATGGGTGAGCTGGAACACACTGCCAGAGAGTGGATGGGCCTTACTCAGACTGGTGTATCCATCCAGAACCCAGAGAGGCTGAACCAGGAATCCCAGCCACCTGCCACACCTCCCACCCCTACTCTGTTACCCTTCTTGTCCTTTTCTCTCCCCACCCCAAAATACCCCAGGACTTAACTATTTTTTCTTCTGATCATGTCCACTTTCCAGACTATAGTTGGAGACATTGATGAGGCCCTCAGCCTTCTCATCCTAGGGGGATCACAGCATAAAGATCAGCTTAGAACCCCAATACCCTCAAGGCAGTTCCTAGTTATGCTTGGGCTCCTCTCTACCCAGGGCAGCAAAGAGGAGAAGGCATCTCCTGTGTTCTCTATCTGAAGGTCTCTCAGTTTCTGGGGCTCAGGGGAGGAATATGGGGTGAAGGGAGGTGGTGTGGCCAAGGGATATATCTAAGCCAGGAAAGGGGAACCAGAGATGTCTGGAGAAACAGCCATAGAAGTCTGCTTGTGCCTCTGTTCCTTCCACAAACATACATGAAGCTTGTTTATACCATTGAGCTTTGCAAATGTTATTTTCCCATTCTGGTTTTCTTACTTTCTTTTGAGACAGAGTCTCACTGTGCTGCCCAGGCTAGAGTGCTACGGCATCAAACTAGCTCACAGCAACCGCAAACTCTTGGGTTCAAGTGAGTGATCCTCCCACCTCAGCCTCCTGAGTAGCTAGGGCTATAGGCACACGCCAAGATGCTAGTTTTTCTACAAAGTCTTGCTCTTGCTCAGGCTGATCTTTAACTGACCTCAAGTGATCCTCCCACCTCAGCCTTACAGAGTGCTAGGATTATAGGTGTGAGCCACTAAGACCAGCCAGCCTTCCTGGTTTTCTTTCTCCTTTTCATTTAACCCCCAGGTATTGCTTTCTCAGGAAGCTTCTGGACTTCTCAGCTTAGACTAGACACATCTGCTAGGCTCCCACATGTTCCTTGGGTGTCTCCTTCATCTTAGCACACATTCCCACATTGTCCTTGAGTGTGTATTCATCCCTGATAGCCTCTAAGTTTTCGAGGAGCAGAAGCAGTTCTTCCCTGTTTCCCCATTGCCCAGCCTAGAGCTGGGTTCACAGTAGGCACCTGGATGTTTGTTGAATGAATAAACAATTGAATGAGTAGCCCATCACTGGGATGGACACTATATTACAAGAGGAAGGAGAGATGGGCAGAATAAAAGTGATTTTTCCCTACACCTCGTGTGATATCTTTTCCAAACTGCTTTTATATACATATTAACTCATTTCTCTCAGAAAAGAGTTCCCATTTTATAGATGGGAACAGAGGGGTCTGAGAAGGTCTGGGGCCTGCCTGTGACTACAGATTACAAGTAGATGATGGAATAGAGATAAGAATAATGGCCTTGGCCAGTGCGGTGGCTCACGCCTATAATCCTAGCACTCTGGGAGGCTGAGGCTGGTGAATTGCTTGAGATCACGAGTTTGAGACCAGCCTAGTAAAAGCAAGACCCCGTCTCTACTAAAAATAGAAAAAACTGAGGCAAGAGGATCACTTGAGGCCAAGAATTAGAGGTTGCTGTGAGCTATGACACTATGGTACTCTACTTAGGGTGACAGCTTGAGACTGTCTCAAAAAAAAAAAAAAAAAGAATTATAGCCTTGAGGTGACTTACTTGCTTACATGCATGTGTGTATGTGTGTGTATGTGTACATGGGGGGGTCTTACCTGGGGCTGGCGGTACCAGTAGAGTGTATGTCCTTTGAGCACAAACCAGCAGCGGCGCCAGCGTGGACCCATGAAGCCACCAGGTACCTTGCGCAGCAGGAGCCAGCCATCGCAGTCTGGCCGGCCCAGTTGCCGGCATGACACCCGCCGGCGGCTCAGCCGTGTTGCCACGCCTGCAGCAGCATGACACAGCCTGGTGAGTGAGGGGCTGGCAAGGTGACCCAGGGCCTCTTTCCCCCAGATGAGTACCCCCCTCTGAGATGTCTGAGCCCACAGTCTATGTTCAGAATTTACATATGTCATCTCTGGGGTAGGGGATGACCCTTTCTATTTTAGAGACGAGAAAACTGAAGATTAGAGGATAAGCTGTTTGCTCAGAGTCACAGAGCTGGTAAGAGGCCTGGGCTAGGAACACAGGTCTGTCTGACTCCAGCAACAGCTGTTTCCAGGAGAAGCTTTGCAGGAGTGGGGGTGGGGGGTCTTGCCCAGTACAGTAAAGATTTCTAAAAGTCCCTCACATGGGGGGGCCCCCCCCATCAGGTGTACCTCCTACCTTTTGATTTCCTCCGACCAAGAACAGGACTCTGAAGGAGCAATAAAGGGCTTAGAGAAAGGTTTAGGTCCAGAGCCCACACCACTCCTGCTGAGTCCCTGAGCTCACCTTGTCAGGGAGTCTTGGGGGCTCTGTAATTTCAGGAGTCTCTGCCACCTCTCCTAGGGGTGCAGCTGGGGGCGTAGAAAGGGTAGGCAGGGGATCCGGGTCAAGGGTGGTGGAACCTGTCCGGGAGGAAGGAGACGGCGGGCAATTCCATAAACTCAGGCCCAGGCCAGGCAGTGGTATCAGCACTGAGTGGTCAGAATTGGACACCCAGATGCCTTGTCAAGGCTCCCACCACCTGGCAGAGCTTTGAAACTACCTGTCCAGGCAGGGCTGGGCCCAGGACTTGGGTTTGAAGTCAAGTCGAAGGCAAAGACGTCTTCGGATGGGGCACTGAGGAGGGCAAGGAGAGGTGAGGAAGTGCCCATAGTGCCCCCCATCAAGACACACCCAGAGTGTGGCCTGTTACCTGGGAGACAGGGAAGCCAAAGATGCTGACTGGCTCTTCAGGTGCGGACAGTCCAGTGACTGTGGAGGCGTCTGGGAAATAATCAGAAACAGGGTGATGGAGCTGAGACAGGGGTCTAAAAGCAGGTGGGGGTGGGAACAGGGGCAGTGGCAGGTACCTTGGGAGGGCTCTCTGGCACAGGGATCTTCTTCAGCACTAAGCTCACTCTAGCTGGCTCCCGAAGCAGCTCCCTTACCACGTTCTTCCTGGGCCAGCCCACCTGGGTACAGGGCAGAAGGCCAGGCAGACACACTAGCACCAGTCTGGAATCAGGCTGGGCAGGGGGCTCTGAAGTCATCACTGACCCTCACCTGGCTTGAAGTTCCCCCAGCCTTACACTTCTGCCTCCCCTCGCCACCTCCCTTTATCTCAGTTCTGCAGAGGCCACTCCTACAGCTCCAGTCTCCCCACAGGGAAGAGCCCTTGGTTGCTTTCCCTGCCCCCTACCCCTGGGTTCTACCCTGGGTCCCTCCCAGCACGTCCCTCTCCTCACTCACCACCACCTGCTCATTGATCTGGACAATCTCGTCTCCAGGCAGAATCTGTAGTCGGGACTCAGTGGGGACCTGGCATGGGGAATGGAGCCTGAAGCTAGCCTGGCTGGTAGATGAGAGAACTAGGAAGTGGGTGGCTGAGAAGGGTGTGGGGCTCTCACCTGGCTGCCCACTTGGGACACAAAGTGCTGACAGTTGTTGGTGGTCTGGATTTCTAGGCCCTGCAGGGGCAGAAGCTATAGTCATCCACAGTGTGGGGGCAGCATGGCCAGTGGGCAGAATGCTTCCTGGGCACCAGGATTCCAATGTAGATGGAACTGGCCCAAGCTTACACTGCCCCAATTCAATGTGTGACCCTGTACTTGCTGCACTTCTCTGGGCTCTGCCTCCCCACTTTTGTTAAAGACCAGAGGGAAGCTAGAGACACTGATTGCTGAGGTACCAGCTTCTCAGCAACCTTTTTCCAATGATAAGCAGGGCCAGGGCTCTGGTTTCCCAATTGGTCACAGACTAAAGTGGAAAGGTCCATGTTTTTTTCCTTTCGCCTAACCTGTCCAAAGCTCCTGTCAGGTCTGTGTCCTGGGCTGGAATGTGCCACCTGAGACCATGCTACTGCAGTCCCTTAGAATGGGGAAGATGCAGAGGGATGGTGAGACCCCACAAAAGTCCCCTGAGCCCACATTTTAACACCTGTGCAAAAAGGCTTTCCATTCATAGAAATATAGGATTCTGTGGAATCCTGGACTATATTTCAGGGCCCAGACAAGGCTGCCAAAGGGTCAGAAGATAAGAGGTCAGGGCTTACCAAAGGATCATCCAGTTGCACCTGCTCGAGCACAGCCCTCTGCTCCAGCAGCTCCTCTGGGCAGCAGCTCAGGATGGTGTGGCAGATCCTGGCCACTTGGCCACACTGGGGGTCGGAGGAGAGGAGAGCAGGTTATCTAATCTGAGCCCTATCCCCCCCATCTTCATTCCCCTCTCAACCCCAGAAAACCCCACAGACTCACGATCCTCAGGACTGTGCTCTCCTTCTCAGCTGCTGGCCAGTCCTGGAAGCAGAGTGAGAGGATGGGGGCCTCCCCTGAGTAGGGGTGATAAGCAGGTAGGATTTCCCAGGTCCCTCCCTGCTTCTCTTACTCTGGCCCCCTGCTGGGAACTATAGGGCCTCAGGGTTTCAACCCCAAGGGCTCATTCCCCCACCCCCCACAGCCCCAAACAGGCCCTAGAAGTTATCCCCCATGCCTTCCCCAGCTAGGAGACCCCAGGCCCCATTGCCCTATACCCAGTGGCTAGGCCTCCGTTCTTCCTGCCTTGCTCATCCTAGCCCTCACACCCGATCCTGGGCTGATTCACAGGTTATAAAAAGCTCATGCCTGGCTTGGTCTCTAGGGCAGGGGCCAAGCCTGGCCCTTAGTCCTCCTACCTCCTGCAAGGCCTGGCCCAGCTCACTGCACAGTTCCCCAATCTCCTGGCAGGCTGAGAAGTCGTTTATGTGGGAGAAGAGATACCTGGTAGGGGGAGGATGGCACAGTGATGAAGGGACTGTGCTTAACCATGTGGAGCTGATCACTCACCTGAGATGAGGCTAATACCTGCTCCAATGGGTTTTGGTTTAGAGTAAAGGAGGTGATTGATACATCTAAAGAGCTCAGCACAGGACTTACTTGTCCTGTGCCTACAATGTGCCAGGCCCTATTCTAGACAGATATTAAAGATACAATTATATCGGCAGAGCACAGTGGCTCATGCCTGTAATCCTAGGACTCTGGGAGGCCAAGGGAGGTAGATCACTTGAGCTCAGGAGTTGGAGACCAGCCTGAACAAGAGCAAGACTCCATCTCTACTAAAAACAGAAAAATTAGCCAGGTGTAGTGGCTTACTCCTATAATCCTTGAACTCAGGGAGGCCAAGGCAGGTGGAATGCTTGAGCTCAAGGGTTCTAGACTAGCCTGAGCAAGAGTGAGACCCTGTCTCTACTAAAAATAGAAACAACTGAGGCAAAAGGATCACTTGAGCCCAAGAGTTGGAGGTTGCTGTGAGCTATGATGATGTCATGGCACTCTAACCAGAGTGATAGCTTGAGACTCTGTCTCAAAAAAAGAAAAAGGAAAAGAAAAAGAAAAATTAGCTGGGAATGGTGGCACATGCCTGCAGTCCCAGCTACCTGGAGGCTGAGGCAAGAGGTTGCTCAAGCCCAAAAGACTGAGGTTGCTATGAGCTATGATGCCATGGCACGCAACCCAGGGCAACAGAGTGAGACTTTGTCTCAAAAAAAAAAAAAAAATTGAACTTCAACTGTAATGAGACTTGTAAAACAGAGCTCTAACAGTGTGAAGCAGGTAAATCATCCCTAAGGAGGTGACATTTGAGATGGGACCTATAGGAGAAGTAGTACCCAGTGATAGGGATGGGGAAGTTCCATTCAGTAGTAGTTGATAAGACTGTTAATAACAAGCGGGGGAGCTAAGGGGTAAGGGGGAAATCCCAGGTGTCCTGGGGCCCCTACACCTCTTTGCCCTGCTGTCAAGGCAATAAGCAAGAGCTAAGTTCTGTTTTTCTCTCTCAGGATCTAGAAAAGGCCAAGCATGGGAAGGGTCCCCTCACCAGTCACCCCAACCCAGGTACCTGTTAAGCCAGAAGAGGAGGGCACGGGCCTCACGCACCAGCTCTACAGCAGCACTGAGGACATCAGCAGGGGCCTCAGCACAGTCCCCCAGGCGACCTTGGACTAAGCTCTGGAAGGCATGGGTCCCTTCCAGCAGCCCCTTGGTCAGACTCTGCAGGTTCTCTGTCTGTAGCCCGAAGCTCTGTGCCAGAAAGAGGCAGGTCACCTCCCTGTCAGCAGCCAGCTTCCCACCAGCAACCCTAGGGTGGTATGGCTAATACTCACCAGGGCCCGGAGCTGTTCCACTCCATCCAGGATGAGCTCCTGGTGGCCCAGAGGCCACACAGTCAGAGCTTCAAGACTGCGGGGACAGAGCTGGAGCAGGTACTTGCCAGGTAGCTCCCAGTTCTCAAAGGGATAGTCCTGCAGGGATTCATCGAGGCCTGAAAGAGAGCAGGGGTCACTATGGGGAAAAACAGAGGTGAACTTTGGGGCCAGTTCCTCACTCCCTTAGTGCCTCTTCCACTCCAATCTGTCCCTGATGACAACCCTGATACCCAGGCTGTGTTCTGCCCATTTCACAGATGAGGCTCCTGCACGGAGAAGTGGGAGAGTATAGGGCAGTGTCTCCCAAAGGGTAGTCCCCAGGCTAGTGACAGCAGCCTGACCAGGGAACTTGTTAGAAATGCAAATCCTGGGCTTGGCACCTGTAGCACAAGTGGCTAGGGTGACAGCCACATACACTAGAGCTGGCAGGTTTGAATCCAGCCTGGGCCCACCAAACAACAATGATGATAACTACAACCAAAAAAAAAAAAAAAAAAAGCCGGGCATTGTGGCAGGTGCCTGTAGTCCCAGCTACTTGGGAGGCTGAGGCAAGAGAATCACTTAAGCCCAAGAGTTGGAGGTTGCTGTGAGCTGTGTTGCCACAGCACTCTACCCAGGGCAAAAAATTGAGACTCTGTATAAAAAAAAAAAAAAAAAAAAAAGCAAATCCTGGCTTGGTGCCCCTAGTTCAATGGTTAGGGTGCCGACCGCACACACCGGGACTGGGAGGTTTGAACCCAACCTGGGCCTGCTAAACAACAATGACAATAACAACAAAAATAGCAGGGTGAGCAGGGTGTTGTGGCAGGCGCCTGTAGTCCCAGCTACTCGGGAGGCTGATGCAAGAGAACTGCTTAAGCCCAAGAGTTTGAGATTGCTGTAAGCTGTGATGCCATGGCACTGTACTGGCACTCTACTAAGGGTGACATAGCGAGACTCTGTCTCAAACAAAAAACAAACAACAACAAAAAAAAAAAACGGACATGGCGCCTATAGCACAGTGGTTACAGCGTCAGTTACATACACC
The DNA here is from genome assembly GCA_963575145.1 of Galago senegalensis. Lineage (NCBI taxonomy): Eukaryota > Metazoa > Chordata > Mammalia > Primates > Galagidae > Galago > Galago senegalensis. The sequence goes on along the minus strand of CAUYTI010096351.1, from coordinate 10,400 downwards.
GAGGGAGCCAGGTTTGAACCCAACCCAGGCCAGCTAAACAACAATGACAACTGCAACAAAAAATAGCTGGGCATTGTAACAGGCTATTGGCTAACACTCATCAGGGCCTGGAGCTGTTCCACTCCATCCAGGATGGAGTGAAGTTTGGAGTGTAGTGACAGCCTGTAGTCCCAGCTATCTGGGTGGCTGAGGCAAGAGAATCACTTAAGCCCAAGAATTTGAGGTTGCTGTGAGCTGTGACAGCACAGCACTCTACCAAAGGCAACATAGTGAGACTCTGTCTCAAAAAAAAAAAAAAAGAAAGAAAGAAATGCAAATCCGCAGGCCCCACCCCCTACCTGCTGAATCAGAAAGTCAGGTGTAGTTTGTAGTTTAACAAATCCTACAGGTGATTTTGATCCTCCTTTTGATGATTTTGATGTCTCCTTTACATCTACGAACTAGTGATGTGAGGGATAAAAACAAGAGGCTGGAAACCTGATTGCTAACACTTGAGCAAGTAATAGAATTGCTCTGTGCCTCAGTTTCCTCACTTATAAAGTGGGAATAATAAAAGTACCCACCCTCCCCTACCCCTGGCAGCACCTGTGGCTTAGTGAGTAGGGAGCCCCATATACCAAGGGTGGCGGGTTCAAACCCAGCTCCAGCCAAAGAGCAACAAAAAAATAGCCAGGCGTTGTGGTGGGTGCCTGTAGTCCCAGCTACTCAGACGGCTGAGGCAAGAAAATCGCCTAAGCCCAAGAGCTGGACGTTGCTGTGAGTTGTGACACCACAGCACTCTACCAAGGGTGACAAAGTGAGACTCTGTCTCTAAAAAAAAAAACAACACAAAAGTACACACACACCCAGTCTTATCATGTGTATATTAAATGACACAACTTATATCAAATACTTGACCATTGTCTGGTTCATGGTAGACAGTTAATAACAGCTATCATATTATTATTGCCAGAATCTTTGCCATGATGTCCCAGCACAGCCCCTCAACACTCAGACTCAGGACACTAAGTTCCTGTAGTTGTTTGAGCTCAGGGTCCTCACATGTGCTATTCCTTCTGTTAGGATTGCTCTTCCAGCTATTTCTTATTCCTTTTCATCTAACTCCCTCCAGGAAGCCTTCCATAACTCCCAGGCAGGGTTGAGGGGGGCTCTCCTCCTGCTCTCATGTTCCCTAAGGCTCCGCAACCCCCTGCACTTGAGCATCAGTCTCTCCCACTTTATCAGAGACTCTTCAAAGATCAGGCTTTAAATGATCATTGGTCTCTAACCCCTAGTTTGTGCCTGGCCCCAGGTAAACACTCAAAAATAAGAAAAATATCTGAGTGCTCACTGTGTGCTAGGCAAAGTGTTAAGGGCTTTACATATATTAACACATTTGATCCTCACCACATATCTAGGAGATAGGAACTATTGTTATCAGTGTTTCACAGATGGGAAAACTGACACAAACAAAGATCAAGTGGCTTGCTCACTTTAAAAGAATTCCTCCCCTCCCAAGCTAGCTCCTTCTTTTACCCACACCCTATATGACATTAAGAGCATTGGGGTTCATGAACCTGTTGCTCTCTGGCTATGGACCCTTGAGCAACTTCCTTACCAAAGACACTGGGCTGTCTCCCCTCAGCAGACCCAGACATAGAGCCACAAATGCTAGCCTTACTGCGATTGTTTCACTTTGTCCACTTCATGAGGTCAGAGTCGCCTTTCCCATTTCACCAAGAAACCGAGATGTACACAGAGCTGGTGACTGGTGGAGCCAGGAGTTTGATTCCAGCCCCGAATCCCTGCCCTTATCCTGGTTGGTCACCCTGAGTCTGCCCTAGTGTTCTCCCGCTTCCTACTCTGGGAGAGACGTCCTGAAGGCTCTCATTTCTGAGTTTGTCTGCAATTTGCTTCTTTCCCCAAATGTCTAGGCTCACTGACCCTGCAGAGGACCTCCCCGCTGGATGGGAGTCCCACGGTGGGGCTGGGTCAACCCTTTCAGTCTCCCCTTCCACTTTGCTCCCTGGGAGAAGGGAAAACGACACCATCGCAGGCCCTATTTCAAGATTTTACAAATCACATCCTGGCTCTGTGTATCAGTTTCTGCTACCGGAAAATGGGTTTAATAACAGCCCACTGGGCCCTGGGGCCAGGGAAGATAAAGGAGATAAAGTGGGCGTGGTCTTGTTTTCACAACACAGTCTCCCGGTCACCACCCCGGTGGCCTCCCGGGATGCTGAAGCCAAGGGGAACCCGTTTCAGGATGCTCCTTCCTTCCGGGGTCATCTCTTCTATCCCTCTGCCCAGCACAAGACCTGGTACATGGCAGACGCTCAATAAATACCTGTTGACTGACTAACCGACTGACAGGCTCCCAGGTTCTCTCCTTTTCCTCTCCCCGGCCCTCTGCAGGCGGGACACCACACCTAACCCCGCTTCGAACCCAACTCTTCCTGGGTCCGACTCACCTCTCAGCCAAGCTGCCACCTTCCCGGGGGTCCAGGTCTCTACAGGCTCCATGACCGAGCTCCGCCCGCGCGAATCACCGCCCGCTGCGTCCCGCCCGCGCAGGAATTTCCGCTCTGAGTCCAGGCCTGGGGAGGGGCCTAGCTGGGTCCCGGGCGGAGCCGGCGCATACCTGGGCCCACGTGATCGGCCAGGTGAGGCGCCGCGACAGCCATTGGCCAGCACCTACGCACCTCCCGCCCCGCCCTTCAGGTAACGTAGGGCTTTGGCAGCTGGGCGCCGGGACAGGGTGTGATTACTGTTGTGTGACTCCAGCGACCTCAGAGCCGGCCTGAAATCCTGCCCCAAAGTGACCTCAGATCGCAGGATGGGGCCCTGAACCTCCGGCTCCCCAAATGCGCCGAAAGGGGAGCGGTAAAGTGCAGTAGCAAAGCACAGAGGTTGGGGGTTTGGCTGTGTGACCTGGGAGTGACCCTAACCGAAACGCCTGTTTTCCGGTCTATAAAACGGATATAATAGTTCTTACTTCGTGCCAGGTGCGGTGGCCCACTCCTGTAATCCCAGCACTCTGGGAGGCCAAGGCGGGTGGATTGCCTGAGCTCAGGAGTTAGAGACCAGCCTCAACAAGAGCGAGACCCGTCTATTAAAAAAATCCCAGCTGGGCGGCGCCTGTGGCACAAGGAGTAGGGCGCCAGTCCCATCTACCAGAGGTGGCGGGTTCAAACCCGGCCCTGGCCAAAAACTGCAAAATAATAAATAAATAAATAAATAAAATAAAAATTTGAAAAAAAAAATCCCAGCTACTGGGGAGGCTGAGGCAAGAGAATCACTTGAGCCCAAGAGTTTGAGGTGCTGTGGGCAATGATGCCAAAGTACTCTACCAACGGTGACACAATGAGACTCTATCTCAAAAAAAAAAAAAAAATTAAAAACAATTAAATAAATAATAGTCCTTACTTCAGAGAGCAGCTGTGCAGAGTATCTGAGTGAACAGCTTTACAACTGGGGTTTTTAGCCCTGTCTTTTATTTTGCACTATGGACCCCTTACATTACACCTTGGGGTCTGGTGTGCCCTATGAGCCCTACTCAGAATAATGCTTTTAAAAGCATAAAACAAAATGCTGAGGAGAACAATTATTATCAAAATATATGTTAAAATACAAATTTATGTACAGTGGTTCATGCCTGTAATCCCAACAACTTGAGAGGCTGAGGCAGGAGAATCATTTTGAGTCTGGCCTAGGCAACATAGCAAGACCCTGTCCCTAAAAATAAAAGGACGGCACTTATAGCTCAGTGGGTAGGACACTAGCCACATACACCGAAGCTGGCGAGTTTGAGCCCGGCCCTGGCCTGCTAAAATAACAATGAGAACTGCAACAAAAAAATAGCTGAGCCTTGCAGCAGGCTCCTGTAGTTCCAGCTACTTGGGCGGCTGAGGCAAGAGAATTGCTTGAGGCCAAGAGTTTGAGACTCTGTCTCAAAATAAATAAACAAATAAATAAATAATAAAAAAATTATGGCTCAGCGCCTATAGCTCAACCGGCTAAGGCGCCAGCCACGTACACCTAAGGTGGTGGGTTCAAATCCCCAGCCCGGACCCGCCAAACAACAATGACAGCTGCAACCAAAAAATAGCTGGGCGTTGTGGCGGGCGCCTGTGGTCCCAGCTACTTGGGAGGTGGAGGCAAGAGACTCGCTTGAGCCCAGGAGTTGGAGGTTGCTGTAAGCTGTAATACCACGGCACTCTACCCAGGGGGACAGCTTGAGGCTCTGTCTCAAAAAAAAAAAAAAATAATAATAATAATAAAATTAGCTGGATGTAGTGGCACATGCCTATTGTCTCAGCTACCAGGCAGGCTTTGGCAAGAGGACCCATGTGTGTGCCTAAGAGTTTGAGGTTGCGGTGAACTATGATCATGCCACTGCACTCAAACCTGGGCAGCAGCAAGATCCCATCTCTAAAAAAACTAAATAAATGAAATTAAAGAAAATCAAAAACACAAATTTATGGTATAGTAATGTGTTTATATACGTTAAATAGCAAGACCACCAAATTAAACTGTACTGTTTTAATGACACCAGTGTATTTTTGCTCAGCTTGAATAAGAACATTAAACTGCAGGGTGGTCTTTAACTTAACCTCCTCTCACACTGATTAGCAAAGATCTAAAAATAGGAGATGCTGGCTCAGTGCCTGTAGCACAATGGTCATGGTGCCAGCCACATACACTGAGGCTAGCGGGTTCTAACTTGGCTAGGGCCAGTGGGTTCTAACCTGGCTGGGGCCAGCTAAACAACAGTGACGACTGCGATGAAAAAAATGGCCGGGCATTGTGGCAGCTACTAGGGAGGCTGAGGCAGGAGATTCGCTTAGGCCCAAAAGTTTGAGGTTGCTGTGAGCTGTGACGCTACAGCACTCTACCAAGGATGACATGGTGAGACTCTGTCTCAAAAACAAAAACAATAAAGATAGGAGATGCAGAAGAGTGAGTGAGAAGTCAGACAGATTCACCATTTGATCATTGAACTACTACTGGGCACAGAGGTGCCCAAACAATGACAGCTATATGACAGGAGTGTCTGAAACACAGAGGGTGATCAGGTGCAATTTAACGGTAGGTTAATAACTACCAGGGTTTTTTTTTTTTGAGACAGAGCCTCAAGCTGTCCCCCCTGGGTAGAGTGCCATGGCATTACAGCTCACAGCAACCTCCTACTCCTGGGCTCAAGCGAGTCTCTTGCCTCCGCCTCCCAAGTAGCTGGGACCACAGGCGCCCGCCACAATGCCCGGCTATTTTTGGGTTGCAGCCATCATTGTTGTTTGGCAGGTCCGGGCTGGGGATTCGAACCCGCCACCTTAGGTGTACGTGGCTGGCGCCTTAGCCGGTTGAGCTATAGGCGCCGAGCCACTACCAGGGTTTTGAAATAGTTATAAGCAAAAGTATTTTGCACACTTACAATAACAGTAATTTGATACAAAATTATCTGTGATTTCTATTGGTGATAAAACCAACAATACTATTACTTCAAAATATATAGACAAAGGAGATGGTAAAGGGTTAGTGAAAATAAGAATATAATTCTTTCCCATCTGAATTTATGGATTCTCTGAATTCTGAACTCCAGGGTAAGAGCTTTCATTTTAGAAAAATGTCTGGGGCTAGGTGTGGTGGCTCACACCTGTAATCCTAGCATTCTGGGAGCCAGAGGTGAGTGGTGTTCCTGAACTCAAGAGTTCAAAACCAGCAAGAACAAGACCCCATCTCTACTAAAATAGAAAAATTGGCCAAGCATCGGGGCAAATATATAGTTCCAGCTACTCAGGAAATTGAGGCAAGAGGGTGGCTTGAGCCTGAGAGTTTGAGGTTGCTGTGAGCTATGACAACACAGCACTCTGTCAAGGGTGACAAAGTGGGACTCTGTCTCACAAAAAAAAAAAAAATAAAAGAAAGAAACTGAGGGCACCGGTGGCTCAAAGGAGAAGGGCGCCAACCCCATATACCAGAGGTGGTGGGTTTAAACCCAGCCCCGGCCAAAAACTGCAAACAAAAATGTCTGACACATCCTAAATCATCATCTGCTTCTCCTTCTACTTCATCATCATCATCATTATCATATCAGGCCAGGGGACTCTCAGGACCTTGGAATCAGTACCACACTCAATTGCTGTGTGACTGATTCCAACCTCTATACCTCTCTGAACCCATTTCTTCCTCTCTAAAAGAGGGATACCCAGACATAACAGCTGTGCTAACATCCTCTAAGTTCTTGCAAATCTGAAACAAGGAGTGTATCTGAATTATTATTGCTTTAATTCTATGCGGAAGGGCCTGAGAGGCCATCCCAGAACTTGCCCCCTAACTGTGTCACCTACTTCAGAATCTCTCCCAGTGGGTGTCCCAACACCTGATTTTAATGCCTGTCATGATGTCACCTGTAACCAGAGATCCAAGTCTGAATCTGACCCAGGGGTGGCCCATCTAGTCGTCACCATTTAACAATATCACATACAAACTGAGATCTCCAGCTTCTCTGCAACTTGGCCAGCTCTGGCAATCCCATCCCACCATCACACTTGGCATCAAACACCAAGAGCGGATCAGCAGCTTCTTCCTTCAAAGGAAACAGACTCCAGGGCTCTAGGTCCTGCAGGCCTGGCCACCTTTGCTTGTGAACCAGTGGGCTCCAAATCTGCAATACCCTCACCTCTTTGGCTTTGTCCTTTAACATTTTATTAACTCATATGTTTTCATAAATCACATTGTACATACATCTGGCTTTGTCCTTTTCCTCACATCCTCACATCTGGTACTATGTCCCTCAAATACTTTGTGCTATATCCTCCATTAACATTTCTGTCTCTCCATATAGTAGTCCCTCCAAGGCATTCTGGGAAACTCCAATAAATTCTAATACAGTCTTTGTCATGGTGTTCAGTGGACACAGATCCTAATTTCATCAAATACATATTCTAAGCTGGTACCAGATACAGTGGTAAGAACCTAGCCAGCCCTATCCTTCCTGAACTCATACTCCTATAGAAGAGAAACTGATGGCTCAGCGCCTGTGGCTCAAGTGGCTAAGGCGCCAGCCACTTACACCTGAGTTGGTGACTTTGAATCCAGCCTGGGCCCGCCAAACAACAATGATGGCTGCAACCAAAAAAATAGCCATGCATTGTGGCAGGCGCCTATAGTCCCAGCTACTTGGGAGGTGGAGAAAGGAGAATCGCTTGAGCCCAGGAGCTGGAGGGTGCTGTGAGCTGTGATGCCATAGCACTTTACCCAGGGCGACAGCTTGAGGCTCTGTCTCAAAAAAAAAAAAAAGAAAACAAAAACAAGAGAGAAACTGACAAGACAACCTAATAATCACAACAATGACTTTACTCTGTGTCCCCAGTACCCAAGAGGGCTAGGCAGTTAGGGGTACAGTAAATGGCAGCTTCTATTTTAAAGGATTTTATGAACATAAAAGTTGTACATATTTGCTGTAAAAATTTCAAAGATTATTGGCCAGGTGCAATGGCTCACGCCTATAACCCAGCATTCTGGGAGGCCAAGGCAGGAGGATCCCTTGAGCTCAGAAGTTCAAGAACAGCCTGAGCAAGAGCAAGAGCAAGACCAAGACCCCATCTCTACAAAAAATAGAAAAATTATCTGGGTATGGTGGTACATGCTTGTGGCCCCAGCTACTTGTGAGGCTGAGGCAGGAGGATCACTTGAGCCCAGGAGTTTGAGGTTGCTGTGAGCTAGGATGATTGATACCATAGCATTCCAGCCTAGGCAAGAGCGAGACTCTGTCTCAAAAACCAACAAACAAACACCAGGTAATAGTGAAGGAAATAAATTGCAGTAAAAACCCCCCAAACAAACAAACAAACAAAAATCCTGGGCTCAAGCAATCCTCCTGCCTCAGCCTCCCATGTGGCTGGGACTATAGACTCCTGTCACCATACCTGGCTAATTTTTCAATTTTTAGTAGAGATGGGGTCTTGGTCTTGGTCTTGCTCAGGCTGTTTTAAATTCCTGAGCTCAAGGGATCCTCCCAGGGTGCTAGGATCCCTAAGTTACAGGCGTGAGCCACTATGGCTGGCTGAGTCCAGGATTTTGAGGTTGCTGTGAGTTAGGCTGAGGCCATGGCACTCTAGGCTGGGTGACAGAGAAAGACTGTGTTCAAAAAACCAAAAATGTGGCTTGGCCACATATATCTAAGCTGGCGGGTTCGAATCCAGCCCAGGCCGCCAAACAATGATGGCTGCAACCAAAAAATAGCCGGGCGTTGTGGTGGGCACCTGTAGTCTCAACTACTTGGAGGTGGAGGCAGGAGACTCGCTTGAGCCCAGGAGTTGGAGGTTGCTGTGAGCTGTGATGTCATGGCATTTCACCCAGGATGATAGCTTGAGGCTGTCTCAAAAAAACAAACAAAAAAAAATGTTTTTTTCAATGATAATTAAGTGAAAGGAGGATATGCCCTTTTCTCAGCAAGACTCTAACCTGTTCTCCAGTGGAGGTTTTGGGTATTCTTCCATTCCTCTCTATGTGCAAATATTCTACATAGTATCCTGCAAACTGCATTTTTTCATTTTATAAAATAATCAGTATCAAACAAGGTAATATCAAGTGCTTGGAACAATGACCAACCAGCTCAGTCAGCTACTGTATTTTAATTTATCACGGACAGCTTTCTTAATTTTTACATACAGATTCCCTTTTATTGTCCCCAACCTGGGGATACAGAAGTCCCTTTAGGAACTCTGTCTTGGGGAAAGAGGTCAAATGTGCTCTCCATCAAGGTAGGGGAGGTTGTTCTCATGGAAACCAAATAAAAAAGGTGTATTGCTATTGGGAATAAGGCTAAAAAGGGACGCTCAGCCTCCTTTGCTGAATGCTGACTGGTGGTATTCAATCATCTAAGTTAGAGACAGGGCCCAGACCAATGTTGAGGGTGACATGCCCAGTACCTGGTCCAGGTCTGGGATTCCTAAGCACTTCCAGCCAAGGCCTCTCCTGCCTACCCAGCCTGGCCACTGTGGAGGGTGGGGGAGGTGCTGCTCAGGCCTGATGCTGATCTCTCCTGACAGCTGCTCCTAAGGCTGGCAGGATGGCAGGCAGTTGGGGGGAGGGGCCAGATTTAAAGGTCCAGCTGCCCCACCCCCTGCCAGACCTGGGCGGGCAAGCAGGCACCGGTCAGTGAGCATCCTTTGACGGAATGGGTCTTGTGCATATGAGAAGTCAGGGACCCCTATACCCTGCTTTCTACTTCTTGGTAGCATGAGCAACTCTGATCTTCATATCCGCTCCCACCCTACAGGCTGCCAGGGAGACCAGTGCCCCCCACCATGAGATTTCGACGTTTGACCCCAGGCTATTTTCGGGTGCTACAGGTAAGTACTGCTGACCAATGACTTTGGGCACCACTAACCCCTTCTTCCCCCTACCATGGCTGGCCTGACACCCCCAAAAGCCAGGCTGTCACGTTCCGTGCCGCCTGAGCAGCCAGGACCCAGATGGGCAGTGAGGCGAGAGGATTGGGGTGGAATCTCCCTGGGGCACCAATGGTGTCCATGTCTTCTTCACTTAGCTGCACCTTCTCAGCCCTTCCCACTCCCCACGTTCCCAGAAGTCTCAAGGACCCCCTCAGGCACACACTGTGTACCTCCAGATGCAGGTAGCCGGGGAGCTGAAGGCAGAGCCCCGAAGTCGGCTGGCTGGGGTTGTGGCTACACTGCTGGCTGTCCTTGGGCTGGGCGGCTCCTGCTATGCTGTCTGGAAGATGGTGGGGCAGAGGCGGCCACCACAGGCCCCATGACGCAGCGGGGAGTCTTTCATCCAGACCCTGGAGGTAGGTGACCCAGGGGAAGAGGGCTGCAATCTCAGGAGCCCATTTCTTTTCTGGATATCAGTCTGTACCCTCACTGGAAGTAGGACAGATTAAATCTGGCCACACTCCCCTACCCCACACTCTACCTAGGTTTTGACTTAGGGCTCCAGCTCAGATACTAGGACTCCAGAGGGAAGGCAGGGATGCAGGTTCCAAAGCTGGACCAAGTGGAAAATAGACACTGAGGGGCTTACACATATCATGTAGTATAGAAACTCGTCCAGGGCAGGAGTTTGGAAAAGTGGCCTGGAAGTTAGAGAGTCAGAGGCAAACCTTCTTTGTCCAGTTCCTTTATTGGGGGAAGGGCACCCAAAAGAGGCCATTCACTCCCCAAACCCAAAGACTAAAAGAGATTGGCACACTCTCCTAACCTAGTCCTTGCATCACTGTCCATGGGCAGCTCATCTGCCTTGCATCCCCGGGCTACGTCAGGTAGATGTGTCCATCTCAGGGACATCAGTGGACACTTCCGTCGGCACTGCAAGTCTCTTGGGGGGCACATAGGAACCCATACCCGCTGCCCTCTCCGCCTCTTCCTGACTGTAGGGCTCCACACTCAACTGCTTCA
>CAUYTI010096350.1:0-19105 GCA_963575145.1 Galago senegalensis | reverse complement strand
CAAGTAGCTGGGACTACAGGCGCCCGCCACAACGCCTGGCCATTTTTTGGTTGCAGCCATCATTGTTGTTTGGCGGGCCTGGGCTGGGGATTCGAACCCGCCACCTTAGGTGTATGTGGCTGGCGCCTTAGCCGCTTGAGCCACAGGCACCAAGCCAATATTTCAAAATTGAATAAGAAAATTCTAAATAACTCCTGGGTCAAAGAAGAAATCACAAAGAAAATAAGAATGCATTTCAAACAAAGTGATGAAGATACAACATATTCAAATTTATGAAAGGCCTAGCAAAGCTTAGACAGAAATTATTAAATGAGATGAAAAAGTAAACATACAAAATCATTCTTTATGGTTTCAACTTAAGGTACCAGAAAAAGAAAACCAAAGTGAATCTACCTCAAGTAAAAGTGAGGAAATGCAATAAGAGCAGAATTGATCAAAAAGAACAAAGAAAAGAAAGATAGAAAATTAATTTAATGAACAACATGTCCATTAAAAAGATTAACAAATTTGGGGTGGCGCCTGTGGCTCAAAGGAGTTGGGCTGGGGCCCCATATACTGGAGGTGATGGGTTTAAACCCAGCCTTAACCAAAAAAAAAAAAAAAAAAAAAAATTAACAAATTTGATACATCATTACCCTGATACCAAAGCTGACAAAGTTTACAAAAAATAAAACAATGACTGAAGATTATTTATAAATATCAAGTAGTAAACAAAGAATTAGCAAATTGAATCTGACAACATAAAACAAACATAAGCAAATAGAACATTATTGAAAGGAGGCATAGTTGGTTTAATATTATTAAAAATAATTAAGATAGTTTCATTATATTAATGAAGAAGAAAATATATGATCACTCAAACTTCCAAAATTCGATACCCATACATGACTTAAAAATAAAAGCAAAATAAAAACTCTTTGAAAATTGCAATTGGACAGGAGATTTGTAGATCTAAAATAGGGCATTTAATTCAAATCTATAGCTAACATACTTAATGGTGAATACCGAATGCTTTTTCTTTCACATTGAGAACAAGGTACCTCTTCCATTTGAAGTTATATTGATATCCTACCTATTATTGTGAGATAGACAAACAAAATATTAAAAAAAATTAAACAAAAACATAAATGAAACTTTTTGTTTGCAGGTTAAATAAAGACATATGTAGAAAATGTTAAAGAATCATCAACACTACTACTAAAAAAATGAATTCCGTAAGATGTAGTATTCTGCTTAATGTGAGAATCGCGATTGTAATTTTTAGAGTAGCAGTAAGCAATTGATAAATGAATTGATTTTCCAGTCTGAAAGATAAAAGAATTGAAACTAATTTAGTCTGGTGTCTGCAGCTCAGGGGTTGGAGTGCTGGCTCTGTGCTCCAGGGATGGTGGGTTCAAGCTTGGCTTGGGCCAGCTTGACAAGAAAAACAAGAATTAATTTAATAAAAAATGCAAATCTTGTATAATAAAAGTATAAATCATTTCTGAAGAAAATGAAAAATCCGGTAAATGTTGAAATACGTATAGAATACAAAAAAAAAAAATCCAGAAGGTTTTTAAAGAGAGATATTAATAAGCTGTTTCTGGTATTTTCTGGAAAATGTAATGTAAAACAAAACAGCTATTTAACAGAAGAAGAAAGTAAGAGGGCTTATGCGACTTGAGTTTAAGATTTCCCGTTAAAGCGAAGTGATCAAGCCAGTGTGGTATAGTGAAGAGAGCGCCAGAGAGAAACAGACAGGTGCAGATCACTGAAATAGTGAAAAGAATCCAGGAATAAACTCATTCAGTTATGACCAATTGATGTCTGACAAGGTAGCAAGTCAAGTCAATGGCAGAAGTCTATTCAACAAACTGTGTTGAAATGACTGGCTATCTGTCAGAAAAAAGTATACCGTACAAAAAATAGATCAGTTTAAATGGACCTCAGACCTAAAATAACTTCTAAAAAGGTAAAATTTTATTAGAAAACCTACCTCGAGGAGAGTAAAGTTTTTTAGATTGGGTACAAAATAGTACAAAATAAAAAAATGAAAAATCAGAAAGGGGCTGGGCGCAGTGGCTCATGCCTATAATCCTAACACTCTGGGAGGCCGAGGCAGGTAGATTGCCTGAGCTCACTGGTTCGAGACCAGCCTGAGCAAAAGCTGTGAGATCTCCAATTTTACTAAATATAGAAAAATGGAGGCAAGAGGATGGCTTGAGCCCGAGAGTTGGAGGCTGCTACGAGCCATGATGCCATAGCACTCTGCCCAGGGCGACAGCTTGAAACTGTGTCTCAAATCAGGATTAAAATTATAAATTTGAATTTAAAACATGTATTTATTTATGTATTCATTCATTCGTTTGTTTATATAGAGACAAAGTATCATTTTATTTGCTCATCTATTAATGAGACAAAGTATCAGTCTTTAAGTTCTACCGCATCACAGCTCACAGCAAACTTGGGTTCAAATCCTCTTGCCTCAGCCTGCCAAGTAGCTGATACTACAGGCGCCTTCCACAAGGCCTGGCTAATTTTTCTATTTTTAGTAGTGATGGGTTCTCTTGCTCAGTCTGGACTTAAACTCTTTAGTTCAAGCAATCCACCGATCTTGGCTTCCCAGAGTGGTACGATTACAGGCGTGACCCACCACACCTAGACCCAATTTAAAACATTTAGAACATTTTTCTCTTCCACAATTAAGAAAGGATCTATATTTAAATGTGTAAAACGCATTTAAAAGTAAAAAAAGAAAAAGAAATAGCTTAAAAAATGGGTGGAAAAGAGCAGTGAGTGAAATATTTCAACAGCTATTTCACAAAAGAAGACCTATGGATGACCTACGAAAAGAAGACCATTAAATATGAACTTATGGCAACTTTTCATAAAGTTAAACATCCACCTAACATTCCACTCTGTTTACCCAGGAGAAATATAAACATACTTGCACGCAAATATTTATTTGTGAATATTTATTTTAGCTTTAATTCACAGTAACCCCAAGCAAGAAATAACCCAAATAAAAATTAAAAACACCCCCCTAAGCAATTGAGAAACAAACTACAGATATTGTAATACTGTGGATAAACCTCAAAGTCATTATTTTTGAGGAGGCCCAATATAAAATATACTTACTGTATAAATCCATTTGTATAAAATTCTAGAAAATGCAAATTAATCTGTATTGACAGAAGCAGATCAGTGGTCTGGAGCAGAGAGCTGTGGGAGAGGAAGATTGCTATAGGTTGAGGCAGCACTTTGGGGGGTGATGGAGAATTTTGTATCTTGATTGTGGCTTCCCCCTATATTTGTCTGTCAAAACACACTAATTGAAACTTACAACAGATGCAGTTTATTATACTTAGATTGATTTTAAAAACAAAATTAAATATAATTTGCTTGATTTGAAAAATATCGAGGAGCATTATTGCATTTTAGTCTAAGTGATGTTTTATTTATTATATTGTACCAAATTTGAGTTAATGTAAAACTCGGATGATTTTTTTTTTCTTATTTCTACCCTTGGTGCCAGTTAAGTGTTTAACGTATGGTTGAATATATGAGTGAAGGAATGGTGATAGTTTTCTTAACCAGTTTGCAGTCAACACTTCCCGTGTGTGCACTTGTGCAGGTGTTCTGAACTATGGAAGAAAGAGCTCTTTAAAGGCTCTTGCTTTTAAATCTGAAGTCCCCAAGCCTGGGCCTGCAACTGGTCTTAGTCCTTGATCTGTTAGGAACTGGCTTCACAGCAGGAGGTGAGCAGTGGGTGAGTAGGGGAAGCTTCCCCATCCCTAGCATCATTATCTGAGCTCCACCTTCTGTCAGACAAGCAGGGGCATTAGATTCTAGGAGGAGCGTAAAACCCTACTGTAAACTGGCAAATGAGAGATCTAGGTGTGCACTCCATTCTCATGAGAATCTAATGTCTGCGGCACTGAGGTGGAGCTGAGACAGCAATGCTAGCACTGGGCAGTGGCTGCAAACACAGATTATCATTAGCAGAGAGGTTTGCTTGTACAGAGATCATAATTACTTACAAACTTATATCAAAACCCCACTCCCAACCCCACCCCCATCCATGGAAAAATTATCTTCCATGAATCTGCCCCTGGTGCCAGAATGGATGGGGACTACTGTTTTAAAATTCACGTGCAGCATTACAATATTTCAATATTGTTAGGAGGAACAATAAAGTGTAATGTTTTGTTTAAGGTTGTAACATTGGCTGTTTAAAAACTTTGTATGAAAAATTACAAATCTTATTTTTATTTAAAAAGTCAATATCATGGAAAAACAAATATTATGGGAGTGTCAGTTAAAAAGAGACTAAAGAGATATAATATATAATAAAATGTAAGAGTGATGCAAATGCTCTTTAGGAGTATGTGGGAAAAATTTTAGTAGATACTTTGTATTAGTTAATTTTCTTAAAGGTGATATTTATAGTGTGGCTATAAAGGGTAAAGTCCTTATTCTCAAGACCTTCCAGGAAATCAATTGTGGGTCTGGCACAGTGGTTCACACCTATAATCCCAGAAATCTGGGAGGCCAAGGTGGATGGCTTTCTTGAGCTCAGGAGTTTACTAGCCAGGCTTGGTGACAGGTGCCTGTAATCCCAGAGACTTAGGAGGCTGAGGCAAGAGGATCACTTACGCCCAAGAGTTTGTGGTTGCTGTGAACTCTGATGCCACAGCACTTTCCTCAGGATGACAAAGTGAGACTGTGTCTCAAAAAAGAAAAAAAAAAGTATTGTGGATAAAATATGATGTTATAACTTACTCTCAAATGGTTCAGGAAGGAGAGAAAAAGGAAATCACAAAAATTTTCACATGATTAAATTTTGTGAATAGTTATAAGTGTTTACCATTTTTCTACTTCTATGTATTAAATATTTTCATAATAAGATATCGGAAGAATTAGATATTGTGTTTTCATTGTGCAAATAAAGGATTACTAACTAAAGAACTAGAGTCACCAGGAAGTCAAAAATTGCCTCTCTGAAGAGTAAATTAATTTTCCCAGTACCAAACACTGGGAAATAGAGGCAATAACTGGAGGC
This sequence comes from Galago senegalensis, assembly GCA_963575145.1. NCBI lineage: Eukaryota > Metazoa > Chordata > Mammalia > Primates > Galagidae > Galago > Galago senegalensis. Next base: position 14,064 of record CAUYTI010096350.1, on the reverse strand, counting down.
AATTATTAGTGAGACATATGAAAAAATGCTGAAGGTCTATGATTCCCACCTTTTGAATTTGGACAGGCTTATAACTATGGCAAACGTGCTGTACGTGACCCCTGAGACTATGTCATGAAAAGTTGGTCTAGCTTTGGCCCAGCTATTTGGCATGTATGCTTTTTGAAAATGTTACAATTCCATAAAGAAGCCCAAGCAGTGGGCCATTTGGAGGAAGAGTCTCTGACTCACTGCCCTTTCTGAATTTCTAGCTGGCAACCTGGAAGCTACGTGAGTGAGTGAATCTTCCTATCCCTAGTTGACACACCTTACCTTGCACTGCTAAAGCAGAGACTATTTGTCCACGTCAGTACGACCAAACCAATTGCAGATTTATGAGCTAAATAAATCAGTATTGTAATTTTAAGCCTCTAAGTTAGAGATGTTTTACTATGCAGCAATAGATGAGTACTGTAATTATTAACAAAGAATTTAATCAAATACCCATAGAGCAAAATGTGCTTTCATGAATACCACCCTTGCTGTAGCTACATCTTATTACAGAATGACGCGAATCATTCCATTTTATCTTTATGAAAGGTATCTTAAAGTTGGCAATATCTATTCTTCATGACATATAGGCACATTCATATACATCAGATATTTTGTGGTCTAAAGAGCCTTCTGTGAAAGCTTGGTGAAATCTTGTACTTGCAAAATATTAAACAGGCAATGAGTCATTTAACCAAAGGGGTCAAAGAGGACCATTGTTAGGACTCTCACATAGGCTATATTGAAGTTCAATTAAATAAGGTATAGGGACACTCACCCTGAATTCTAAGGAGCTGTACAAATACAAGTTTCTATAAAATTTAAGATTATTGGAAAGTAACTCTATTAATCTTAGTCTCTACTCTGCCTTTTTGAAAGTTCAGGCTCAGAGAATTGGTTTGAAGAGTCCAGGTGAATGAGGTCTAGACTAAAGCTAAGCATCTTGGGTTGTGTACAGCTAGATGATAAAGATTTTGATTTTTCATTTTAAGGGAAATTATTTCCTTGAAACCTTTATATGCCACTTTGGTATAGTCTAAGGATAAAAAGCATGAGGTTCAAAGAGCACTCTAAACTCTGCTGTGCTCAGTTTCAACCGGCCTTCAGAATTCCTAATCACTTTCTTCTTGTGTCTTAAAAACATTCAGTCATGGGAGAACATTTTTATATATTTCGGTAATGCATTCAGTTTCTTTTATTTCCCAGAAGGGAGTTGAAAAGTGCTAACTTCTTAGGAAAAAAAAAAAAAACTTGCTTCTAAAAATAATTCTTATCTTTTAGAAAATACATATAGATCAGACATTTTCCAAATGGAAAGAAAAAATGGCATTAAATTGCATAAGAAAATAATGAATATTATAAATATTTAAATATTATTAAAGATTCTAGATCACTACACTAATTTATTTTAGTTGTATTCCTTCTAGGAGCTTACAGACTTTTTTTCACTATTTATTTATTTAGCATATTTCAAGAATGTTGGACACAGATTAGATGACTATTTTAACAGGCAGTTGCATTCTTTTTCTGGCAGGATGTTCAAAGAGCAGAATTATCGTAAGTGGGCATGCTCTATCTAACAATGAATATTTTTGCAAAGAGATAGAATGTGCAACTCTGCAGTTTGTTCTGATTTTTTTTAAATGAGTATCTGAAGAACACTTATTTTTTACTTGTTTTAAGTTTTTGTTTTTGTTTTATTAAATCATAGCTATGTACATTAATGCAATCGTGGGCTACAATGTGCTGGTTTTACATACAATTTGAAATGCTTTCATCAAACTGGTGATGATAGCCTTCACAGCATTTTCTTAGTTATTGTGTTAAGACATTCATATTCTACACCTAGTAAATTTCACATGTAGGCTTGTAAGATGCACCATAGGTGTGGTCTGTTGTGTGAATGTCACGTATAGGGGTGCATGATACAGCACAGCAGAGATAAGACCTGCAGAGAAATGTTGGAGAACAAGGGACTGGAGCTCTCTCTGGCATTCCAGCAAAGTTCTTTATTCTACCAAAGCTTATATAAACCATACTGCATGTACACACAATTAATTAACAAATAAGTAACTCAAGACTCCTGACACAGGTCCAGCACTGCCCGGCACCAGGGAGTCTGTTGATTAGCTGAAAACCATTCCACTAACTTTATCTATAACTATTTTTAAACCCTAAAATGAAAACAAGACCATAAAACAAGGTTCTGGGAGAATAAGCTGATTGAATGCTTGACCTTCAACAGACCATCTGGAGGCAGTTATCCATCCTCGAGAGCAGTCTGGAAATTCCCGAGGTATACCAGTACCTGCCTGCAGGCCAGCCCCCCAGCTCAGCCCTGAATCATTTCTACATGATAAGGTCCTGAGCCACATAGGGAGTTCTAGCCAGGTATTTTTACATTTTAGCTCACAAAGACTTCAAACTTGTTCTCACAAAATGGAACTGTTTAAAGGCTTACTTATAGGCCTTCCGCCTATACTGCAAGACCCCCATCCAGAAAGAGCTCTGCTGAGTTCCACCACTCAGCCTGTTAGCATTAGATTATGTTCCTTTTGTCCAATCATATGTCTGCATATCTGTTCATACACTGTTGAATCTAAGTATAAGCATGGACTAGTTCCCCTACATGTTTGAGTTTTCATTTTTAAGGTACCTGTGTAGACATATTAAAATAAATTTGTAACTTTTTCATCTTATTAATCTGCCACATATCAGTGATTTTTCAGCAAATCTTTATGCCACCAGGAGCCTTTGATCCCTATAATTTGGTAAACTTTTGAGGGGCCAGTAGCCTTTTCCCCTTATAGTAGGCTTTTGGTGTGTGCCATTAGGTAAACCCTGGTGTCATTCAGAAAACTGGCTCAAGTGGGAGAGGGAGGAACTTGGAATGGGAAAAGGCAATATACTAGTTATTTTCACCACCTTTCTCCACCTCTCCATTAACCCCTAGAAGGCTGAGTTATATGTAAGCGAAGCTTCCCTGTCCTCTGGCTGACAATTGGGTTCAGTCCCTGACAAGAAACGGCATCAAATAGAGACATATTTCCCTAGATCCGTTCCTGATATGTCACTATGGGCTGGCTGTTTCCTTTAAGTGTTTCTACCAGTGTGATCTTTTCTACATGACCCTCTCCTTCCAGATTCCAGTAAGCCTTGACTTTTGTTTTTCCCTGCAGGATAATTGTGCTAATAGCTCAGTTGATAATAGTCCTGAATTTCAGGACTATGCTTTGAGGTTTGCCTACAACTACCCACACCTGTACAAAGACTTCCTAAATTGAACATCCTTTATGAATACTCCAATTTAGGTAATTTGCACTCTCTCCTGATTTGTATATGCCCTCTGTTTCCTGTTGGTCTCTTGATTGATATTGGTAATTATTTTGGGTTTAGACCAATTGACTTTCTAAGCCCATGTCAAGTTACCTGGTAGTCAACTGAAAAAATTACAGTTCTGATACTGCTTGGGGAGCTCTGAACTGAAGTCATTATATATCAAATTGTCTAATGTATTCCATACAAGTATTCTCTCATGACAAATGAGAAAGAAAATTTACCACTGAAGACCCCCTTTTAATTCTGGGGTAAAACCATTGAAGTGTCAGGGTGGCTAGATTACCAGGTGGCACAGATCACAGACCTCTCCTGTGAAGAATTTGACTGATGAAATTCCCTCCAGGGCAGGCTGACCAGTCCACTGGTGAGCTTGTTGTGCCTCTTGCTGGCTCTGTACAGCCTCCTACAGCCTCCTTTTCTTCACAGAATTCTTTCCATAGACTCACACAGACATTCCTGGGACCTGGGAGTCAGCAGAGTGATACCAACTGGAACTCAGTGAAGTGAATTAGGAAGTCCTCTCAGGAAGAACTTAAAGGCAGACAGGGACTTGTGGTTTCTCCAGGCTGGGGGTTGGTCTGTTCCTCCTTTAGATTCCCTGTGAGAGTCCTGAGAGGCAGACTCGAGACTTACTAAAACATGCATCCCTTTCATTGCCAGGTGTGGTGAAAGGGATACAATGACTTGATGAGTAAATAGATTTTTTTGCTTTATTTTAGCACAGTCACAATTATGAGCTCAACAAACTCAAGAATAAAATCTGAGCAGCGGAGGTCAAAACCAAGGTATGGCCACTTTGCAGGCAGCGTGTGGTCAGCATCACCCTCTGTGAACTGATGCAGGTATTTTCACGTGGCCTTGTCTGCCTTCACTGTGCCTTCACACCTGCTCCCCTCAGAACTCTGAGATACATACCTGCTAGGCTACAATGACTTCCTGTACTTGAGTGTTTGAAGTTGTTCCCAAATTGCCCCTTTAGGCTTCAGAGCCCACTCAGACCTGATTGTACCCTAGAACTTATGGTCCCAGAATTAGTGTTTCCAAAGCCTCCCCATATATTGCAACTCACGTGCAATAAATGTCTCTTTAATCAGAAGTTTGTAACACCTCTTTAATCAGAGGTTGTGTATAATCTTTGTTCTACTGGGAAATACGCTTTTAAAACTCAGAAGTTTAAAGTTTAAGTTAGGAAATATTTTTAAATGCATACTAAAGTTATAAAGTTTAATCAAAGTATAGAATTTCTCCACTGAGTATATATAATTATGTTAATATGTTTGTGAAGCATTATCCATTTTAATCGTGGGTTTAATGAATTATTTCATATTTGCATATAATTTAAATCTATACCAGAGGCAATAGAGATATAATTAGGTAAAATATTTTCTAAATATTTTATGTCTAGGTAAAAACACAACTGTAAATATAAAACAGCCATCTCGCAAGTAAAATACTCATTTGTAAGCCTAGAGTTTTCTTTGGATATATGTGTACAGAGATTATTAAGCAGAGTTTTTGGTTCACAGCCTAATACTTTTGACATAAAAACATGATATGTTTTATTTCTATGGATAGCCATTCTGATAAGGAGGACATATTTTCATGGTTACCAAAAACCTATATTACTTTCCAGAAGACAATATTGGAAGACAGAGCAAGTCTAGATATGTACGTAGGGAGGCAGATATTCAACAATAAAACACTTTGAGATTTCACTAGAATGCTTGAACATCAGCTGTGTTGCATGACTGATTTTGCTGAAGTCTACTTTTATAAGGTCAATATATTTGTGTTGTCAGTGAATTCTTAATTACACATGTTACATTCTTCTAATACTTTGAGATAAATGTAATTGGTAATTTTCTGCCTGAAGTTTCTAATTTACCAAATATTGAAAATAATGTGCCTTTTAAGAATAGTAAATGTGGCTCGGCGCCTATAGCTCAACCGGCTAAGGCGCCAGCCACATACACCTAAGGTGGCGGGTTTGAATCCCCAGCCCAGGCCCACCAAACAATAATGACGGCTGCAACCAAAAAATAGCCGGGCATTGTGGCGGGCGCCTGTAGTCCCAGCTACTTGGGAGGCGGAGGCAAGAGACTCCCTAGAGCCCAGGAGTTGGAGGTTGCTGTGAGCTGTAATGCCACGGCACTCTACCCAGGGGGACAGCTTGAGGCTCTGTCTCAAAAAAAAAAAGAATAATAAATGTATACTATGGAATATTATGCAGCCATAAATGGAGACTTTACCTCTTTTATGTTTACATGGATGGAGCTGGATCATATTCTTCTTAGTTAAGCATCTCAAGAATGGGAAAAAACTACCCAATGTACTCAGTACTATTATGAAATCAATATATAAACATCCACAATTTACATGAAAGATAAAACACAATTATAGCCCAGAAAGAAGAAGAGAAAGGGGGAGACAGGTGAGGGGAAGGTAATTGGTGGGACTTCACTTACTGTGCATATTGCAAATGTATGTGTCAAATATATCAATAGTCGAGTATAAATGTCTAAACACAACAATTAAATAAGTGAGGCAAATGGTATGTTAACCAGTTTGATGTAACATTCCAAATTCTATATAAAATCAGCACATTGTACCCCAGAAATGCAGTAATGTACACAGTTATGATCTAATAAAAAATTTAAAAAATAATAAATGTATTACAAGGACAATGTAAGTATAAGAAAAGTAGTCATAAATACAAAGGTGGAACAAGTATCTATAAACATCCAATACTCATGACAGCATAATTCTCTTTCTTTCCTTCCTTCCTTCCTTCCTTCCTTCCTTCCTTCCTTCCTTCCTTCCTTCCTTCCTTCTTCCTCCTTTTCTTCCTCCTTTCCTTCCTTCCTTCCTTCCTTCCTTCCTTTCTTTCTTTCTTTCTTTCTTTCTTTCTTTCTTTCTTTCTTTCTTTCTTTCTCAGCCTAATACTTTTGACATAAAAACATGATATGTTTTATTTCTAAGAGAGTCACACTCTGTTGCTCAGGCTAGAGTTCCTTGCTGTCATAGCTCACCTCAAACTCCTGGGCTTAAGCAATTTTTTTGCCTCAGTTTATTGAGTACTGGGACTACAGGCATGAACCACTGCACACAACTAATTTTCTATTTTCTTTAGTAGAGAAAGAGTCTCATTCTTGCTCAGGATGGTCTTGAACTCCTGAGCTCAAGCAATTCACCCACCTTGGCCTCCCACAGTGCTAGGATTACAAGCATGAGCCACCACAGTTTATTCCTTTCTTAAAATATGTACACATATTTTTGGCACCCTCTGCCAAAAGGAAACAATGTGAAATAAAATTTCATAGAGAGAAATTTAAAAGTAATAGATGTTTGTTAGGAGTAAACTTCAGAGACACCCTATTCTTTCTGGATTTAACAAAATTATTTTCTGTCAATAAAAAGCTACAGGACTAAAATATTGGAATTTACATATATGTAATTGGAAAGGAAAGAAAAATGTGCAAATTCCCTTAATTTCTCAATAGTAGAGGAAGAAGAGGAGATAACTTTTGAGGAGCTTGAAGGATAAAATGATTATAAATGAATATAAAGATTTGTCAAGCACTTTCATGTTGTATTGAGCCTTGATGGAACTAGGGGTGAGAGTGGGGCACTAGCGATCAGATGTGAATAAAACTGGGCATCCCCAGCATCACTGGAGACAATATTGAAATACATGAGGTTGCTTATTTTACAGTCAAGTATTTTGCATGTGAAGCTAAGTGAAGTATTCTAATTCTCCATTGTATTCCTTTTTATTGTAACCATACAACTAGGTAATAAAGGAAACACAATAGTATTTTTTTGCAGTTGTTCATTCACCCAACTGTCTTATAAATCCTGCAAATTTTTTCATCTCAAATATTAATTCTTTTCCATGTTTGTTCCTCTTTTCCTCTTATTTGATAATTTTTTCCCCCTGATTTTATGAAGGGAAGTAAACAAGTTCAAAAAATAAAATGCTCTGAAAATTGCTAACATTTAGGTCCATTCTTTATACCCAAATGTCTTTCAAAAATGCATTTTGAGGGAAACACCTTATAAAACAGAATGAGTGCATTCTTCATTTCCTAGTCAGCATGAAGATAATTAGGCATCAAAACTAAACTCCCTTCTGCTGACACCGATGCTTTCTCTCAGTTGAGTCAATCAGCAAGTATATATCTCTTGCTCTAAAGGTCAAGAAAAGCCTCTAAAAAAGTATCATCTGAGTTGAGGATTAAAAGATGAGATGAAAGAAATGATATGGAAAAAGGAAGAAATTGCTACACAGAAAGAACAAGGGCCATACCCTAAGATGAGATTGAGCTTAATGTATTCAAATAACAGAAACTTGAGAACTGGACCAGAGTGAGAGGATTGAGAGCAAGCTCAGAGTACCAAGCAGGAGTAAGCTTGCCATCAATATAAGAAATTGAATTTCATTCTGATTGCAATAAGAGTCCTTTGCACAGTTTCAGAGAGGAGAATAATGTACTTTAAATTGTGTTCTAGAAGGATCCAGATGCTTTCAAGAAAAAACATTGAAAGTGGGCAAAAATGGATGCAGGAAAACCAGTTGAGAGACTGTTTCTGTATTAGGTGGAATAAATATTAATTAGGTGAGGATTATATCAACAATGATGTGATTTGGAATATAAATATTGGCACTACATGCACAGAAGCTTATTGATGTAAAAGATTCTGGACATGAGAAAAACCTAGAACTGAAAGTGGATACACGGGATTTTTTGTTGAAGTAGGGTGTTATTAAAGGCGAAGGCAAATGTATTTGCTTGTTTGGGTCCAGCTGTGCTTTGAGGTGGCTATAAATGTTCAAAGATCTTTAATTGGCAGTCTTTATGTGAAGAAAGAGCCAAGAGTACCACATCCAAAGCAAATAGCCTTTAGAATGGGGGATTTTTGCATGCTATGAATCTGACAAAGTTCTCATTACTAGAATCTACAGAGAACTCAAATTAATCAACAGGGAAAGACTAATCAACCTCATTTATAAGTGGGCAAGAGATTTGAACAGAAAATTCTCCGAAGATGACAGAAAAATTGTCAAAAACCACATGAAAAAATGCTCATTGTTTTTAATCATCAGAGAAATGCAAATAAAACCACTCTTCGATATTACCCAACGCCAGTAAGATTAGCCCACATCACAATGTCCCAAAGCTGCAGAAGGCCATATGGAGAATTCACAAGGAACTAAAAGTTGACCTTCATTTGATCCCACAATCCTATTACTAAGTATCTACCCAGAATAATAAAAATCATTTTACCACAAAGACATTTGCACCAGAATGTTTATTACAGCTCAATTCATAATTTCCAGGTTATGGAAGCAACCCAAATGCCCATAAATCCATGGATGGATTAAGAAACTGTGGCATATGTATACCATGGAATACTATTCAGCCATAAGAAAAGATGGAGACTTTACATCTTTTACATTTACCTTCATGGAGTTGAAACACCTTCTTAGTAAAGCATCTCAAGAATAGGAAAAAAAACCCATGTATTTAATACTAATATGAAACCAACATATAAACAATCACATACTCATATGAACAACAAAACACAAAAGTAACATAAGTAGGGGAAAGAGAGGAGGAGGACAGAGGGCAATAGGCAGGAGGACAGAGGACAACTGGCGATCTCATCTAATGTGCACAATGTGAGGGTGCTGAGCATATACCCTGGGTGAAGGGCCCTTCTACGACTTGGACTTTACCTTGGAAGTGGGAACAATGTAACCTAAAAATTTTTACTCTCATATAAATTGGAAATAAAAAAAAGAAACAACCTCATAGTCAAGTCTATCTTGAATTAGTGTATGAGTGGTATTTAAAATCATGAGAATGGAAGAGATCTTTTAAAAAGAGGAATGGGTAGAAAGATGAAAAGGGGCAGAAAAATGACTTAAGGAATTCAAACACTTAGTGGTCTGAAGAAAGAGGAAAAAGAAAAGCTACTATAAAGGGGTGGCTAAAAGGAAATGAAGGGTACCAGGACTCAGCCAATGATATGGCAGTTTTTTTTAACTTGAAGGGATGTCCAATAGTGTCAGATATAGCTAAAAGATTGAATAAAAAATCAGGGCAAAAATTTAATTTTGGTTTTGGTAGAAGGAAAGTCATTGAGATCATGAATGGATCTTATTGTCATGATAAAAACGGAAGACTAAATATGGGGGATTGAAGAGAGAATAAGAAACGTGGCCAGGAAGATCATAAGTCTAATTATCATTATCTGGGAAGCTGTGCACTAAGAGGAGCATCACAATGGGATGTCTATGTGGAGTTTCTGTGAAGTTGAAGTAATAGCTCATCAACAGATAGGAGAATTGCCTCTGTGCCTGTGGCTCAAGCAGCAAAGTTGCCAGCCACATACACCTGAGCTGGCAGGTTCGAATTCAGCCCCCGCCCCCAAACAACAATGACGGCTGCAAACAAAAAATAACCAGGCATTGTGGCTGGCTCCTGTAGTTTCAGCTACTTGGGAGGTGGAGGCCGAAGAATCGATTGAGCCCAGAAGTTGAAGGTTGCTGTGATGCCACGGCACTCTACACAGGATGACAGCTTGAGGCTCTATTTCAAAAACAAACAAAACAGATAGGAGAAGTTAGGAGAAGAAGGTTAGAGCTGTGAGAAGAGAGTGTGAAATGGTTCCTTGGGGAACAGATACATTTACTAAGGGACTGTAATAGGGGCAATGTTGCTAAGCCTGCCTGAATTCCAATCTTTGCTGGATCCCTTACTTGTTTTGCGATTTGGGTTGAATTGCCTGAATTCTCTGAGCCTCAGTGTCCTTGGTTATGAGACAAGGAAGATGAAAGCACTTACCTTATAAGCCTTGAACAAATAAATTAGTTAATATGTATGAAGGCATATGTAAGGTATGTATGTGGACTTTCTACTATGCATTTATGATGACTAAAATCACCTAACATGTTTGAGATTTGTGGTCAAAAACTCAAATATGTTAGTAAAATTATTTTCATTATCAACTAATTAGTTAGAGACATTTTGCTACAGTTGGAGTTTTTCTAGGTGAACCCAATTGAGGGAAGAAGTAACAGCAGCACAACTTAATTAGAAATGTGTGGCTTACTGTTGAGTCATTGGGGTGATGACAAGAAGACAGCAAATAAGTCATGCAAAATTAAAGATGCTTGGGTCAAAGCATAGGCATCTCACTGGAAATCAAGAGCTATTGGTAGGAAAATGCTGGTTTCAGGGAGCTGGAAAAATGGGAGGGGATTGAAACCAATTGCAGAAGGTGTAGTCAACAGGACTGTTAGAATGGTAGCCGGAGTTGAAGGGGACTTAAAGAGGAAAAGATTACATGCAAATATTTTCAAAAAAATAAGAGATCAGGGTACTAGATAGTTACCTAGAGATATATTAAAGTCACCAAGGATGATAAGAGTGGTGATAAGCCAAGCAGACACATACTGCACAATCTCATCTATCTATATATAGATCTATATCTCAATATATAAGATCTACATCTATCTATCATCTGTAAAAATAAATAAATAAGTAAATTCATTGAAAGTGAGTATAAAATAATGGTTACCAGACACAAGGAGGTGGTGTTATTGGGGAAATGTTGGTCATAGGACAAAAAATTTCAGTTAGGGGAAGTAAGTTCAAGAGATCTACCTTAAGTCTTGGTGACTCCATATTGACTACTTGAAAATACAGTAGTTAAGAGAGTAGACTTGAAGTGTTCTCACCACACACAGAGAAATAACATGTAAGGTAATGTGGAAGTGAAACAGCATGATTTAGCCTTTCCACAATGTATGCAAATATCAAAATATGATGTCCCAGTCCTGGTGCGGTGGCTCACCTATCATTCTGTATACCTGTAGTTCTAGTACTTTCAGAGACCAACGTGGGAGGGTTGCTTGACGCCAGAAGTTTAAGACCAGCCTGGGCAATGCAGAGAGAGACCACCTCTATGAAAAGAATTGAAAGAATTATCTGGGCATGATGATCCATGCCTGAAATCCCTGCTACTCTGGAGGCTGAGGTGGGAGGATAGCTTGAGTCCAAGAGTTGGAGACTGCAGTGAGCTATGACGATGCCACTGCACTACTTCAGCACAGTGACAGAGCAAAACCCATCTCAAAAAAAAAAAAAGACCCCTTAAATATAGACAATTTTTTACAGAAGTAGAAAGTGGCAGGGGCAGTGAGTCTGCATTAAAATCATTAGAAGGATTTATAGGGAGCATATAGATAAAGTAGGTGATAAGATAAAATGGGGAGCCAAATTTGATGACATTTTCTTCAAGGATTTTGAATACTTTGAAGCAGAAGGAAGGGGAAAATTTTTGGAAAGAGAAAAGGGAATTAAGGAGAATGGACAACCCACTTCCAGGTCCTGATGTACATGAGCTATAGGAGGAAACTGCTAAAATCAATGGGACTATGGGGTGAAGCCTCTGGATGCCGGTCAGGTGGTTATTGGCCCAGTGCCAAAGTTCTTAAACTTCAATCCTCATCAGAATCATCTGGAGGGCTTATTAAACTATGTCCTGGGATCCACCTCCAGAGTTGCTGAATTAGTTGATCTGGGGTGGGGTGAGAATTTACATTTCTAACAGTTTCCACATGATGCTGACACTGCTGGTCCAAAGATCAAACTCTGAGTACCATTGATCCAGTGTCTGTCAACCCTGTACACTCATTTAAAAAGCTAGAGAAAATTTCAGATTAACTGGTTTTGTTTCAATTCATGTGTCATGGTCCAGCCACTGGAGGGGTTTCTTTTTTCCTTTTAGTCTACTGAGGGTTGATTTTAACACTCAATTTATGATACAGAATAAATGAGCAGAGGCAAGGAGAAAGTTAGCATGAGGAGGTTAAAGACTTTGCTCATGGCCAAGAGCAAATTCCTGAAGCCCAGTGGAAGGATCTGGAGGGTCAGGAAGGAATAGAAGAGAGGATCCTACTTGGAAACAGAGTGAGGAAATCAGAAACATGAAACAATCTATGATGTGGAATGTTGATAGTTCCACTGGATTTTCCCTGGAAACCATCAGTCACACTGAGAAGGAAGATCTTAGAATAACTGACGTCATGCAAATTGAAAATGCTGCGGTCATTTGGAGAGTTGGGGGGGGGAGGGTCAGTCTTGCCCCTAGCTGGAGAGATTGTTAAATATGTTCTTCCCTTGTGAGGGTTAGAAAGTAAATTTTTAAGAAAGCAGGAAAAATAAATAGGGTCCCAAACCTCTGCAAATTGTGACCTTGTAGCAATTGTGTAATTATATGCTTTAAAGTACTATTTCTAGTGCTAAGAGGAAATCAGCCAGTGATACTCAAAAATAAATATAAAATCCTATTTTAAAAGAAAATAGAAATGGATAAACCATTATCTGATTCCCTGATGACCTGTGGTTGGATAGAACAACTTTTTTTTTTTTTTTTTAAATAGGCAATTGGTGATTGGAGGGGTCACGTCTATGGTTTATCCTACAAGGGTACAAGTGAATCTTTCTAAAAGCAGAGTATAAATGTCTTGACTCAATAACTAAGAGAATGACATGAAGGCTACTTTAACCAGTTTGATGAGAGTATTTCAAAATGTATATGAAAACACCACACTGTACCTCATGATTGCATTAATGTACACAGACATGATTTAATTTAAAAAAAAAAAAGAAAGAAAGAAAATAGGCAATTGAAGGACAACATGGTATTTATAGGCTTGGTTGATGAAGTATTTCTAAAACCTACTACACACAGGGGAAGGAGGGAGGTATTTTTGACCTGATTATTGGTGCATTCTTCTACAAGGGGAAAAAAAAGTTTTAGTGAAATTGAGAACTTGGGTCATCTTTCCATCATTTTTATTTAGAATAGCCCTGCCATTCATCTCTGCCAGATACGTACTTATCCCTCCAATTTTACCAATTTTACTCTCTACCTGTCTACCAATTACTTAAAGTGTTTCCATCACTTCTCTGTGCTTACAAGCTACAGAGTAAATTACTTACCAGATCCCTAAAGCTATAATTAGTATAACTTCGTGATTGAAATTACAGTCCCCAGAGCAAGACATCCTAGTTTGAAGTTAATCATTCCATGCTGATTAGCTGAGTGATGGGGAACAAGTTACTTAAACTTTCTGTGCCATAGCAGCTTATCTATAATAAAGGAATAGCATAGTTCCACGGTTGAATTACTTTGTAAATATAAAATGCATAGAACAGTGTTGGCACATACTGTGTTTCCCCCAAAATAAGACACTATCTTATATTTATTTTTTCTCAAGAAGACAAACTAGGGCTTATTTTCAGGGGATGTCTTCCTTTCCGAGCAGAAATGCATGGTGTAGCTATGCAGATACACTGCATAGCCACGCCCATCACTAGGTCTTATTATCCGGGTATGGCTTATATTTAACAAATGCATAGAAATCCTGCTAGGGCTTCTTTGGGGGGAGGTCTTATTTTTGGGGAAACACGGTAGTAAGTGCTCAATAAATGTCAGCTGTTACTGTTATGGCTACCAGACCCTATATTATTTTTCACTTTCTTTTTTTTTTTTTATTTTTTTATTGAGTGTTAACTATGTACATTGATACTCTTCTGGGGTACAGTGTGGGGTTTTCACATGCATTCTGAAATACTTCCATCAAACTGGTCAACACAGCCTTCATGTCATTTTCTCAGTTAT
>CAUYTI010096348.1:0-14611 GCA_963575145.1 Galago senegalensis | reverse complement strand
AGGGTACATGTGAATCTTTCTAAATGTAGAATATAAATGTCTTAACACAATAACTAAGAAAATGCCATGAAGGCTATATTAACCAGTTTGATGAAAATATTTCAAATTGTATATAAAACCAGCACACTGTACCCCATGACTGCATTAATGTACACAGCTACAATTTAATAAAAAAAAAAAAAAAGACAGCCTGTTGTATAAAGGCACTTCTAAAAAGACAAGAAACTAAAAGTAGAAATAATTTCCTTTGACAGGCATGATTCTAACTGGTTTCTAGCCCAGCAATGTGGTGTTGCAGAATAATTTAAAGGATGGAGCTTACTGTATCAAAGCTAAAATATGAAAACGAGCAGTTTACTATAGACATTTGATTATGCAATGTTTTCTCATCAGGATTACAAAGCAGCATGGAAAAGTTTCAACTAAATGCTTCCTTTACTAACAACTCCCAACGTATTTCTTATATCAGAAATGCATGAGTACAAACAAGGGTAGTAAGTTCCCATCTCATATTTAGACTTTTGAATTTATGTGCGTTTCTTTCCAGCAAACTGACAAGTAATGTTGGCAGAATAAAGAATCCAGTTCCCACTTAGCTGTGTCCTTATATTGTTGACTTTCAAAGAATATGTTTCTAAAAGGCATGAAGCAGAGAAAGGAATCATCAGTCCCCTCTGCCCTCTCGCACAGCTCCTGACTATTAAAACCCACTTTGCAGCTGGAGGATTATTTTCTCATGCTGAGATTCATAAACACCATGGGACTCCTCTACTTCCTCCTGGATCCACATCAAACCCTAGTGATGCCGTTTCAAAGCTGTAAATGTTTGCCACGTAGCATTAGCATGCTACGCAGGGTCGGAACACCTCCTGCTGCCCACAAAAGCACGGACAAGAAGAAAGGTTCACGCTTGTAATTCATAGAGGTCCGCAGAATACGCTCAGCTTTTCCCAGCTTTCTTTTCCTTCTTAAATCTACTCAGTTCTATCAAGGAGTTTATATTCTGTCATCAGCCACATAAATAAATGCATGATGAAAGCTGAATTGAAAAGGAAGCCGCCTACACTCATTCATTACTGACATGTGGGTAAATTGGTATTTCTTTTTTTAAGGACAATTTGGTAACATATCAAAGGCCCCTAAAATATAGCATATTTGAACCAGGTAGTCCTACTTCTAGGAATATAACCTAAGAAAACAGACAACTGAAAAAAAAAATGAATGTTTCAGGATATTCACTACAAGCTTATTTATAATAACATAACATAGAACACAAACAACTACATGCCAACAACCAAGATTAAGAGACTTCTTAAACAAATGATGATGTATTCCTGCAAGGGATATCCTGCTGTCATTTAAGCTACTGGTGCAGATCTATTTTCACTGCAGGTCAAAATGCCCATAATATGCCAGCAAATTTCGTGAAAATCACATAACAGAAATAGTGGCCTATTGTTATTAAAATATGTAATTATATAAAAAGAATGTCATTGCATGGGAAACGTTTAAAGGGGGGATATATATATATATGTATCAAACTATTATGTGTATAAAAAATGATTATTGTTAGTGGCATTCTGTATTTTTTTGACTGTTTTTATTTTCTTAATTTTTATAATAAAAATGTTTATTTTCCATGAAGAGAAAAGTAGTAGCTATCTCTGTTTTGAAGAAAAATAGAGGGGGGGGGGAGAATAGGAGCCTTTGCTTCTTCTGTTTCACTTCTAGGCCTCAGAGTCACACTGACAGAAGTCCCCTTCTTAGCTGCTGAAACACTAACAGACCATCAAGTTCTGTTACTTCCTGTCAATAAGATGACTCTGGGGAGCCTTTGGAAAGGTTAGGCACAAGTCCAAAGGGCCGAGTGACTCTGCAGTTGGGGAAAAATCTGGATTAGTGAATAACTCTTTAGGGGCTTGGATGACTCATGCTTATTCCCAAAGCTGTGGCTTACAGCCAGAGGTATGTAGGTGTGTGCAGGGCGTTGTGAGGCAGAGAGCTGCCTGGGCAAATGAAGGCCACAGTCAAAGGACTTTTAAGGATAACTGGACACCAGTGATGCCCTCCAGAGCACTTGATTTTTCATCCCCCAAATTCTCTGTGTACCTTAAGGAACAGCTTTCTCACAGGGAACATCATAGCCCCGAGTGTGTCTTATTCATTATGCCTGCATGCAAGTCCTTAGTTTCCCAGGGAATTTCACTTGTCAGTAATGATGTTTTCTTTTCATCTACATTAGCTATGGGATCATAAGACAAACTAATAATTTTTCTTGCATAAAAGTCCTTTCTTTCCATTTAATGAAATGTAAAGCTAAAGTAAGTAATTTGCTAGCTATTTAGCTTGTCTTTTATTCTAATATTGCTTTAGAGACGCATGTCCAAATTTTTAATCAGGAAAATTAGTGATATTCGTATAAGAGCAGGTTATTAACTTTCAAAACATTTGAAGGGGCAGGCCCAAGAAATTCACTCTAGTCTTTTTTTAAGGGTCAAATTCAAACTTGGGGATATCCTGGTTTTCCTTTTCTGATAGAAAATTCCACGAAAAATAAGACTGTTCCAAAAATAATGACTTGGCAGCAATATTTTCTTTCAAAGGTATGAAATTTAACGTTCTTAGGTATAGTGAGTTGTTTTTTTTTTTTTTTTTTTTTTGCAGATTTTGGCTGGGGTCAGGTTTGAACCCACTACCTCCAGTATATGGGGCTGACACCCTACTCCTTTGAGCCTCAGGTGCCACTCAATAGTAAGTATTTTTATAGCATTATATTAAGTTTAAACAACACCTGTCATTCCTCACAAACCCCACCACAAACCCTCAGGTTATGCGTGAAACTTGAACTTGTTGAGACATATGAAATTGCTGATGTTAAACTAACATTTCAGCAGAATAAATCTATGTCTATCTTTAAAATATACCTTAAGAGTTATATTTAAAAAAGAGTTATATAATATAGCCAGAATTGCATCTGATTAAAATATTATACTTAATACTTCATTCATTTCCTGTTCTCTGAATAACTTTTTTTATCACCTAAGAATCCAATCTAGTTCACAGTCTCCATCTTAATGTGGATATTTTAGGGAGGAGGACAGGACATGGCTGCTTCTATAGTTGAGATTATTTCTGCATTAGCTACAAGGGAGAATAACGCCTACTATGACAAGAGAGATGATTAAAAGTGACTTTACACCAACAACTGGCATTTCAAAATCAAGTGCACGTTGCCTAAGAGCAAACAGAAGAATGCCTAAGGAATGGCACGACAGCCACAGTGAGCATCTCGCAGCCTCTCTCTGCATCAGCAGTAACGACATTCTTCCCTCCCACTTCACACACTCACACACATATCATGGAGCAAGTGATCTGAGTCTTCACATGATTCACCAGCTACCCTACTGAAGAAGCAGAAAAAATGAGATTGAACTGTTCATCGACTCATCAGCAAACATTCTTTAAAGTTTCTTCTTACTCTGTATGTTCAATATTGTAACTATATAATCTGCATTATAATTCTGTACCTGTAAGTCACTAGATTGTCCCTATCTGTATTGAGGTTTCAAAATAGCTCACAGACAGTTAAATATATTAAGTAAAGTGAAGTAGTGTCACTGGAACCAAAACTAGATAGCAGGCCAGTTTCAGATCTGATTTTTGATTTTTTTTTTATTTACAAAGCACTTTACATTATTCCAACTTCAGGTTTTCTTGTGGTCCATTAGAACCCAGTTTGCAGTGGCTTCAACTTTCAAGAGCATTGGGGAATCCTGGGCACGGGAGCAGCTGCAGTAGTTACAGCTCCTGTTTAACATCAAGCTTAGACCCTACCCAAAATTATTGCTGCCATCACAGGGTGTACGTGGCCACAGCACAGAGACTTCTTTTCCACTGTTTTCAGGAACAAATCTGCTGGTGATACTCTGGGATCTGGCAGACTTCGGTGCAGCCACCCTGCCACGATGACTGTCCTTCACCCCTGTACAAAGCTGTTCGTCTAAGTCTGGCCTGAGGGCTCCCAGCAAACAGATCAAAGAATAAAAATCTAAAGTTCCCACATCAGTTTTCCATTTTAAAAATTTCTAATTATCACTACTCTAAACTCTATCTTTAGTGGAAATTACAAGAAGAGGCAGCATTTACAAAGTGGGGTTCTTATCTTTTTAATATCTGCTGGAGTGTTTGCCCTTTCTCAAAATCCTCAGTTTCTCATCATACTCAGAATAAAATCCTCACTATGGGCAAGCATGTTCCTACTCGGGGAGTTTGCTCTTGTTACGTTCACCTCTGCTTCAAGCATTTATGGGGCACTCTCCCACACCTTCATCTTTACTCATTTTTGCTATTGTTTGAATGCATTGTGAGTGGGCAGTTAGGAAAAAGAGTTGAAGTAGGGCTTTTTTCGTGGCTCACACTGTGATATCCCAATGCAATCTAGTGCTTAGATTTCCAAAATATTTTCCATCATCAAAAGGTGCTATAGATTGTGCCTCCTGATTTCATATGTTGAAACTTATTCCCCGGTGAACTGGCATTAGGAGGTGGGGTCATTGGGAGGTGATGAGATCATGAGAGTGGAGCCCTCACAAATGGAATTAGTGCCCATATAAAAGAGAGACTCCAGAGAGCTGTCTCACCCTTTCTGCCATACAAAGACACAGTAAGAAAACAACCGTCCATGAACCAGGAATTGGGGTGTCCCCAGAACCTGCCCATGCTGGCGCCCTGATCTCAGATGTGCAGCTTCCAGAACTGTGAGAGTAAAGGTCTGCTGTTTCTAAGTCACTCTGTTTATTGTATTTTGTTAGAATAGCTCAAACTGGCTAAGACAAAAGGGATCTGAATCTGTGCAGTTTAAGAGGGAGGAGTAAACGGAGGTTTGGTTCCATCTGACACTAGAATAATCATTAATTAAGTCTTCAAGTGAACATTCCAATTGACCAAATCTGTTAACTTCTTGCTGTAGAAAATTATTGTGAACTATTGTGTATCTGCAAGAATAATGAGTCAGGAACCAAGGCTCAGAACCCTGATTTGATTTTCGGGATCTTAAGCAATGCAGTAGACCACTGTGTATCTCCCTCTCTCACCTGTGAAATGGGAAATGGAATAAATGCCCTTTAGGACAATGCTGGAATACATGCAATTCAATATAAATGTTTTCTTTTTTCTCAGACAATGGAGGATGTGGCAAAGACTTCAGGGACACTCAGGCGAATATTCGTGATGATAGCCCAATTCTAGAAATTTGTGTTGAATGTATACAGATGATAGAAAATAGTCCATAGGATGTTTCTTTTTTTACTTTACTTTTATGAAGTTATAATAGTTTTCTTTCATGTTTCTCTATATAAATTCCATTGATTATCATAATTTTTAATTATGTGACTTAAATCAGTGATTCTTGATTCAGGACTATTTTGGCCGCCAAGGGACATCAGTATTGTCAGAGATTTTTTACGATTGTCACAATTGGCAAGGAGTACTCCTGACATCTAGCTGGTAGAAGTCAGGGATATCTTTAACCATCCTACAGGGCAGTACCCACAATAGTGAATTATCCAACCCCACATAGCAACGGTGCTGAGATAGAGGAACTGGACTAAATAAATCATACTTGTGTTCTCGTTGTCTGCACTTTTCCTAAATGTAGAGTGCCAAGTGAAATTTCAGTTAACTAAGGCTTCATTTAAATAAAACTAAAACACAATTTATATAGTAACAGAAACAAATAATGAATCATGACCAAAAGTCAAACAAGCAAACACAAAGGCAAAAAGCTCTGTCAAATCTAGATAAATTCTTTCAAGCTGGTGGGTGCTGTACACAAAAACAGATAAAAATTTTCTTTCTCAACTAGGTTACAAATTCTTTCTATAAAGTTTCCTTTAAACAACCCTGCATCATATTATGAAAAACAGCCTGAATATTCTCATGACACTCATGGTTAGAGATACTTTGTGAAGAAGTAATAATTCCCAAGTTATGCAGACCATAGAAATTCAATGGAAATGATTAAGGAGCACATTTTCTGTTTTTCTCCAATATTTACAGCCCTATCTCTAGGAGGAATTGAACTATTTGCAAAGTAGGCTGCACGTGTCTCTGACTCCCTTCAGCTAAGCCCAGGATTTCTCAGCAGTCCTTTCAAAACCACCCTACTTGCAGGCATGTGGTTCCTCAAACTTCCTCATTATTGTCCCTGTTATTGTCACATAAGTTCATCTTTGTCAGTCTCAGCTGAAATATGCAAAGCTCTTGCCGATGTCGTCTGGAGATTGATCGCCTTTTGTCTAAATTTATAATGCAGGGCTTTGCAAACTGTCAATCTCCAGACTTAGTGCATAGTCTCTTTGGCCTGTTAGTTTTGGGAGCTGGTTAGTTTCAAAAGGCAGATAGGGAACGTTTCTGGGGTTAACCACCTGGCCTTCTAATGCTATAACGTGCGCTCTCTTCTCCATAATAATGATTTGACTTTCATGTTGTATGTTTCAAAATTCACAGATAACACACAGAAATCTGCCACTATTTTCTCACTTTTCAGAATAACTTTTTCCCCTGTCCTCTTTTAAGCATAGAATTTTTTAAGTAGGTCTAAGTAAGTCATAACTTGATTGTCTTTCCTTCAGGAAAATTCAAGTTCTTATAAAAATATAAGTAAAGTGCATTAGGTCAAAACTAAAAACACGTTTTTCATCATATAAGACTACTTTTAAAATTTGGATTTAACATCCTATTTTTTTTCTCTGCACTTTTGCCTTCTGTTTTCTACGTTATTTCTACCTAAACTAACTTCCTAAGTTTTTTTTTTTTCTTTTTTTTTTTTACTTCAGGAACTATGGCAATATGGGTTTTCCAAATGTCACAGACCTTGCCCTATCCCATGTTAAAATGTGTTAAAATGCAGTGATGATCAAACTGAGCCCTGTTAACTTAAAAAACAAACTCTATTGGTGGAATAAAGGTGGAGGAACTAGATTAAGCATATGAGAAGACTAGCACAACACTGAAGAGGGCACATGTACTTAAAGGAGGCTGTTTGGATAACTTGATAGGTATGTTGAAAATAAAAAAAAAAAACTTAGGATATAAAGATAATTAATCATCCTTTTAATGGTAAAAGGATTCTAAGTTACCACTGTCTGCTCATTGACCTTGGAAATTTTCTTTTGATCAAAGGATTCTTAGTGGGCATCTAGGTTGGTCCAAATAATATGGTAAACTCTGAAGTCTAGGAATGAATTAGGCCTGGTCTCTATCCTCTGGGAGCCTGTTACCTCACAGAGAGGAGTTAAAATTGGAGCACACATCAGATTCAATATGAGTGAACAGGGTGCAGCCAAGACTTCTGGATAGTTGAAACTATAGTGGAGACTCAGTGAACTAGTGGGACCCTGGTTCATGTGATGGTACTAGAGTATTACTAAAGAGTTCATTTGTCATTTCATAGAGTAATATGACAATCTGTAAAGTTAGCCCTCTGAGCTGCTCATGTTCTTTGATTCATATTTTCCCTTTAGGAAATCCCCAACTCCTTCAACCAAGTCATTTGTTCAAATACGTTCTTCATAGAGGAAATGGTCTCATCTCCTTGTCTCATGATTCCTTAGCTTCTTTGAAGCCTTGAACAAGTTGCATCATACTCCTCTGCATATTTCCCTCAACTGTTAGACGGTGAGAACCTCAAGGTCAGAAAACAAGTCTTTCCATCTCTTAAGGTGTCGATTCAGTTAAAACTAGGAAAACCTTGAATATACTTTAAAGTATAAGAGTAATAAGGGAATGACTCCCAACACACACACTATGGCACAACAACCAGATAGAAGGGCCTAAGGCAAATGACAAATGCTAGAAAAGTATGGCTAGGTGGCAATAGGGAGATATGTATAAAAACAAAAACTAAATAATACACAGACGTTAATTATAACTATGGAAAATGTTTATGTACAAAAATTAATCATATTTCTGGGTCAAGTTGCCTGTATTTATAGTGTTTTAGTTGCCAATGAAAAAGAAAGTCACTTATACAATTCTCTTTAATCCTTTTTTTAGCCTTTAAACTAATCTTTTCTTAACCTTTAAAACAATCTTTTCTTAAATACATCCTAAAAATGGAGAGGAAGCAGAGCTAACTAACGTCTTGAGAGGAAGTGATCTCTGAACTTTGTATATTTATATCTACTCATCCAATCGTCTCTTCAAATCCATGATTTTTTAAAAAAATCCTTTTAGAGGTAAGACAACTGAGGCATAGAAAGTTTACATAATAGATAAAGAAAGAGGAGACTGCCTCACTCACAAGGCTATATATTTTTTGATCATGCTTATTTTTTAGCAGATTCATCAAGTCACCAACATAAAATAATTCTATTAATATTTTAACAATATGTCATTCTGATAATTTAAATATTCATTGCCAGGCTAATAAGCTGCTGCGAATAAGCCATATGCCTTTGGGTAATGTTGCTAGCCTCAACTTTCCTCTATGTAAATTGAAGAGCTTGTAGAGGGTGCTAAGATGCATGTTATGTCTTTATGGTTTAAGCATAGCTACGTTATCCTAAACTATTACAAAATATTTATTTCAGAAGCAACTATTTTCATATTGAATGATAGAAATTTAATAATCCCCTGAAAATCTACTGTCCCACATTTCTTGGAGGTAGGATTGTAAAGAATTAAATGGATATAGATATTTATAATATTTAATTCCTATTAGCAGTCATGACATGCTTATTTGGCTTCTCTTAGCTTATGCTTACCTAATATGCAAAAGCAAACTAAATATAAGTAAAAGTAAGGGCTCGGTGCCTGTAGCTCAAGCAGCGAAGGCACCAGCCACATACACCAGAGCTGGTGGGTTCGAATCCAGCCCAGGCCGCCAAACAACAATGACAACTATAACCAAACAATAGCTGGGTATTGTGGGAGGCACCTTAGTCCCAGCTATTTGGGAGGCTGAGGCAAGAGAATTGCTTAAGCCCAGGAGTTGGAGGGTGCTGTGAGCTGTAATGCCACAGCACTCTACCCAGGGCAATAGCTTGAGACTCGGTGTCAGAAAAACCAACATCCCTTCTTTGGGTAGCACCTGTGGCTCAAGGAGTAGGGCACTGGCCCCATGTACCAGAGGTGGAGGGTTCAAACCCGGCCCTGGCCAAAAAATAAAAAAA
Source organism: Galago senegalensis (assembly GCA_963575145.1). Taxonomy (NCBI): domain Eukaryota; kingdom Metazoa; phylum Chordata; class Mammalia; order Primates; family Galagidae; genus Galago; species Galago senegalensis. The sequence goes on along the minus strand of CAUYTI010096348.1, from coordinate 5,438 downwards.
CTGCAATAAGTAAAATTAAGGGCAATAGGCAATGTACTATTTTATTTTCAAATTATGATTTTGGTATTATATGTCTGAGCCATTAAAAATAAAGATTAGGGCTCAGCACCTGGAGCTCAGTGGTTAGGGTGCCAGCCACTCCACCGGCGCTGGAGGGTTCAAATCCAGCCCAGACCTGCTAAACAACAATGACAATTGCAACCAAAAAAATAGCCAGGTGTTGTGGCAGGTGCCTGTAGTCCCAGCTACTTGGGAGACTGAGGCAAGAGAATCCCTTGAGCCTAAGAATTTGAGGTTGTTGTGAGCTTTGATGCTACAGCACTCTACCTGGGGCTACCAAGTGAGACTGTGTCTCAAATAAATAAATAAATAAATATAAAAAAATAAAGATTAGTTTTCTTTAGAAGAGCATTTTACTAATGGTAATATTTAAGGGATTACAAAAGTATTTTTTTACATATGTCAGAGTAAGCCACGTTTGATTCAGTAGGATGTAGTAAGCATTTTTTATGAACTTAGTACATCACACCTTCACCTTGCTTCTCATAGTTGGAAACCACTTATGCTAATATTTACTTAAGATTTTTAGCTACTTTCGATTTGGAGTTTTAAATAAATTTATTTTAAAGGAAAACTTGATAAATATAGATTGCCTACCATAGTTATTAAGGTAGAAATAAAGTTCATCACAAATGTTTTTGTGTGTCTTTCATATTTGTCATAATCACTTATGATTTTTCCATTTAACATAAAGAATGAGGCAATTCGATTTTTCACTTTCTATTTTTTTTATCGTTGGGGATTCATTGAGGGTACAAAGAAACAGATTACACTGATTGCATTTGTTAGGTAAAGTCCCTTTTATAATTGTGTCCCAAGAGGTGTGTCACATCCCGTGACCCCTCACTCCACTTCCTCCATGACAAGCTTTTTGTCATGGTTGTTCATGTACTATCGAAAGCCATATCACATTCTAACACCAATGGTGCATCTACAACATAAGTGTTATAGAATCCTGAGAGCAAGTTGCCCCAATGTGGGCTCATTGATCAAATCACCACAATGCCTCTGCAACATCTTACCAGTTACATACTTTACACATTGGCATTTTTTTTGTTTTAGGTTATACAACTAATGATTGCTAAGAACAAATAAATCACATACAACCTTAAACATACCATAGTCACTTTATTTTACCTGACTTATTTAGGGTTCTAGTAAACCAAAGGATGAATTCAGAAAGATACACACTAAGAATTGACCTTGAGCAAAGTTACAAAGCTAGCAGTTCGGCTATGAGAACCCCCACCCAGACATGCTTTCTTTTTTCACCAACCTTACTGTCAATTTCTTGTTTTTTTCCCTCCTCTACATTACATCTTCCTCACTTTCTTGACCTCCAAGAGCTCCTTCTTGCTTTTTATAACTTGCAGAAAGAGATTTGCAACTCATTCACACTAAGCTAGTAACAGCTTAAAGGTTTATGTCTCACAGGGATTACTGCCTTCAAGAAGGATGAAAGCCAACAGTAACAAGTTTAGTGAAATATATTTGGGTTTGAACATTGCAGCTCCTCTCACCAACCGCCTGGCCCGCCACCACCATCCCAAGCCACTTAACATCTACATCATATTGAGCAAGTTATATCACTTCTCTAAGCTTGCTTCCTCACTGGCAAAGTGAGGATAATATTTCCTTCCTCATAAGGTCCATAAAGAGACTTTAATCAGTGCTTAACATAGTGCCTGGTGTAAAGTGTGAACTTCATAAACAATAGCTGGTATTATCATTACATAAACAGTTCCCACCAAAGAAGAAGATGGGCCCTACCCCTAAGTAAAATTCAAAACATTCTGTAAACTACAGGTGGAACCTGATTACATTATGCTGTTTAGGGAGTATTTGTTTATACCTAGCTTTGTTATTGGTCAAGATCTTGCTATATTTCCTGAAAAAAAAGTGATATGATTAATAGGAATGACTCAAATGTGTTGTGGGAATACTAATCAGAACGAAACAGTTTGATTCTATTTTACTCAAATAGCAAAGTACAAAAATGATGTTTATGAACAAAAAAATCATTGTTCTCCCCACCCCCAAACATCCACCACTCCACCCAATAATGGTCTTGATATCTGACTCTAAACTTGCTTTCTGTTTTGCTCTACTGTATGGGCTGAATCTACCTTCCAAATTATTTCTATAGGATGTGTAATAACAAAGGTTATTGTAACAGACGCATCTGACCTAAAGCTTTGTTTCTATTGTATTTGAGTTGCAGTAGTTGAATCCTGAGAACCTGGAAATCTGACAAGAGTTTAGCCTTACAAGTTCCTTGTAAAGGGCTGAAACAAAGCTTGGGATCAGCAAGTAGTATGCATTGTTTCTTGAACATGTAGGTGCTTATTCTGAATCTTTCCAGGGGATTGTGTCCCAGGGTTATCAACTGAGAAAATCATCTGCAACTGTTGTTGTTGGTCAGGGGATTTTCTCCTCTGGGCTGGCTCTTCTGAGAGCACCTGCTGGGTGGCTTGGGAAGAAAGGTCATGAGAAAGTAAACAATTTGACAGCCATTTCCTGAGCCATCTGATCTTATCCTTGAAGATGGATCACATTCTCTAGCTGAACCTGTTATAAATAGCAGTCAGCAGTGGCAGGGTGGTACCAAGCAGACTTTGGTATAGGATTAATAGTTTTGATCTCTCCCGAGCTCTCTGCCCAGGAGCTGGTGCAGGCCTCAAGCTGTAGTGAACACTGCTGCACACTCCTCACCTCCCTATCTAGTCTATCTTTTGCTTCTCTCGACCAAAGGAGATTCTCTGAAGCTTGACCTTCTATTGTTTATATTGTAGAAAAGTCAATACATTGTATATTATATTTCAGTTGATATAATTTTTCAAATTCCATGCCACCCCATTTGATACACTGCCCAAATGGTATTACATCTTTGACTATTTGAGACTCACTGGCTAAAGGGTTTTCAACTGGCTTCAAAAATATGATCTTTCCATTCCGTATAAGGTCCCAGGACAGAGTTTGTTTAAGAGAACTGTTTCCACCTCAGGTTCAGCATCAGAGGATCTGGACATTCAGGATGAAAAGCAAATCCACATGCAGCTTTCTCAGATCACAGCAGTGTCTCTTGTAAGTGCAAGTAACTAATAGCCATCATAAAGTCATGACCAAACCCAAAAGAATCAACATAGGCCAGAAATGCCTATCGGAATAATTTATGGGTATTACATTTTAGAAAATGCTAAAGGATTGTTTTTAAAGTGGCATTTCATACTGATTTCATATTAGAGTCATGGTTTTCTTTCTTCCTTCAATAATATGCTCCAGGTAAATCTCTAATATTTATCTAATAGAAGTATTAAAATTTTGCAAGAATAGGGGCAAATATAGGTAAATATCACTTGACAAGACATTTTGAACACATACCACATGGCACACACCTTTCAGAAGAGCAAAAAGTCTTACTTCCATGTAGATGCAGTCTAGTGGAAAACCACAACTGAGCAAAATTATAATAAACCAAGAAATCCTTATTGACAGTATGTTAGAAGCAAAGTCAAAGCTGTGCGGTTATAGGTGTCTGAGATCTTATCGGAAATAGATATAAATTAACTTTAGTGAGTTTCATTTAGATTAAAATCTTATTAGAGCTTTAATAAACCAAATATCTCCAGGTCTCAATTTCATCATTGTAAAATAAGGAGTTAGATGCAGTCTCAGCTTTCTTGCAGCTCTATCATTCAAAGTCCATTATTATATACTATCATTCCAAACTGTATAGAACAAAGTGCATTATTGGACAAGAAAGTATCTGTTATTCCTCTAAAAGTTGCACACGCACACATGCACCTGTGACAATATATTTTAGTTGCTGGTGTCCTAATTGTGAAGATTACATCTTGTTCTTATTCCTTTTTGAGGACGCTCAATGTGGTTGTCAATAATAAATACATGCTATACACCCACCATATGTGGGGCATTGCAACTTGTCATGTTCAGAAGATAGTTGCAAGGGGAGAAGAAGATGCTCCTGTGTCTGAGACCTGCCAACCCCGGGGCTCTTGCAGAGCAGCAGGGTTGGACCCGAGTCCTGCTCTGCCTGGTAGTACCAAGGAGCCGAGGACAAGGGAGACCCCACCCTCTGACCTTATCAGCTGCCTTCAACCTGTGAGAACGGTTCTTCCCAGTCCCATTGTTCAGCACTTCCTGATCCTGCTTGGTCCCTCTGACTCACCAAATATGAAATCATAGCTAAGAAAGCTTCAAAGAGACTATGGAAAGCCCTAGACACACACTGTTTAAATGATAAGATGCTGTCAACATCACATGTCTATAAACAAAATTGTGTTTATTACGACAGCTGTACTGGGTAAAGACCTGCCCCCCAAAGAAAGTCTAAATCCCTTAAGCTGTTTCCTGAGGTCTTCTCAAGTGGACCTACCCATTTCTTCAATTTCCACAAACTTAATTCTCCAACAATAATGAATTCTTCATCCTTATCTGTATGCAGCCTGTTTTTAACTTTTTCCTTTAAATCTTCAGTGTCATGTACCTCATATATCTTCATCTCCCTCCTACACTGACAAAGCCTTTGTCAACTGTGAAACCCAACTGCAATGCCAAGTTCTCAGTGAAGACTTCCCTGACAACTCTGGTTAAAGTTAGTCACGTCCTCTCTCTTATGATGTGCTCACATTTCCCTCAGATCCCCTTTTGTCATTCTCTGCTGACATATTTCTTTTTACCACCAGATTTCAAACTCTTCAAGGAAAGTTCTCTGTTTCATTCTGGATCCCTAGAATCTTCAGGTCCCTGAGGCTCAAAGTTTGTTTAATGAATGAACATATTCTGGCTTCTTCCTCAAAGCAGAGAAGCCATTAGTAGGGGGGTGTGTGATTGAGTGGAAGGTAGAGAAAACAGTGGGGGGGGGAGGGTGCAGTGGACAGTGAGCCTGAACAGTCATCTCAGCCAAAGTAGGGAGACACAGGGAGTCCCCAAACTTGTATCCAGTTAGTGAGAGTGGCCAGGAAGCAAAGTCCCATTCATGGCTATTTCAATATGCTCATGAAAATTGAATAGCATAGAAGGAGTCAGAATGGGTATCTTTATATGATGTTTTTTTCCTCTCCCATAATGTTGGAAGAAGGTAGAATGAGTGATAGAATGATCAGAGAAGCTGAGGAGTTGCCCAGACCCCCTTGTGAAGACCTAAGTTTTTAATCTTCTAATAAGCTACAACTGAAATTAAAACTTTTTTTTAAAAAAAAGCAAAACAGGCTCGGCGCCTATAGCTCAACCGGCTAAGGTGCCAGCCACGTACACCTAAGGTGGTGGGTTCGAATCCCCAGCCCGGACCCGCCAAACAACAATGACGGCTGCAACCAAAAAATAGCCGGGTGTTGTGGCGGGCGCCTGTGGTCCCA